>CAUJGJ010000397.1:12574461-12596961 GCA_963170055.1 Halisarca cf. caerulea
TTGACTGGGTAGAGGGGTACATGGGTGCAGAGGGTGACTGGGTATAGAGGGCTACATGGGTGCAGAGGTTGACTGGGTGGAGGGCTACATGGGTGCAGAGGTTGACTGGGTAGAGGGGTACATGGGTGCAGAGGTTGACTGGGTAGAGGGCTACATGGGTGCAGAGGTTGACTGGGTAGAGGGCTACATGGGTGCAGAGGTTGACTGGGTAGAGGGCTACATGGGTGCAGAGGTTGACTGGGTAGAGGGCTACATGGGTGCAGAGGTTGACTGGGTAGAGGGCTACATGGGTGCAGAGGTTGACTGGGTAGAGGGCTACATGGGTGCAGAGGTTGACTGGGTAGAGGGGTACATGGGTGCAGAGGTTGACTGGGTAGAGGGCTACATGGGTGCAGAGGTTGACTGGGTAGAGGGCTACATGGGTGCAGAGGTTGACTGGGTGGAGGGCTACATGGGTGCAGAGGTTGACTGGGTAGAGGGCTACATGGGTGGAGAGGTTGACTGGGTAGAGGGCTACATGGGTACAGAGATTGACTGGGTAGAGGGCTACATGGGTGCAGAGGGTGACTGGGTAGAGGGCTACATGGGTGCAGAGGTTGACTGGGTAGAGGGGTACATGGGTGCAGAGGTTGACTGGGTAGAGGGCTACATGGGTGCAGAGGTTGAACGGACACAGCACACACACATGAGGTCAAACAAGCGCTCCTACCTCACCAGCCGTCAGGCACATGGTCAAGAGTAGCTACTTGCAAAGGTATGCTGTCCACGTAATGCCTATAGCCATGCACCAGAATGCTGGTGATGTAGGATTCCATCAGAATTTAATCAGAAGGTTCTGCTCAATAGTAACTACAGTAATACACATATACATGTACATACTAAATGTGCTGATGTCAGTTCAGATTGACTATGATAGTATTGTCAAACAGTGTACATCGATGAACAGCAATACTCCTTCAGATGAGATCTATAGATAGCCATCACTGGTGTAGTTTGAAACTACATCCAGGCAGTGGTTCATCCTTGTAGTGGTCACAAAGCTCCCTGATACTATCAAAATAAACCTTCTCATCCAGAGAATAGGATGCTCTGGAGGCTTCGTCCTGCATGAAGGAAACAATACCACATGTAATACTATCCATGCATGTTTAGTGCTACATACTAATATTATGTACAGTACATGAGTACACACATTGACAATCCGTAGAGCATACATGACATGTATCAACTGTGAGTGGGTCATGAGGGGACATACATCTGTGGGGACACATCTGTTGTGTGACATTTCAGCAGTGAGGACTACGGATGAGGGCACATCCTGAGATCACCAGCAAACCCTACACACCATGTAGGAGTGAAGTGCTACTGACCAGTTCAATGATTTGTGGAGTTACAAATAGTTAGACTGTAACTCTGTGGAATCTGAGACCAGTGACCTCAATACTCCAGCATACTCTCTCTAATACGACATCTTCTGAGGTGCACTCATTGTAGTAAACTACACTACAAAAATCACTCGATAATCCGATAATCTGAGGATGGTGCAGTGCTGTGGTGCACTGAAACAGACCACCCGACCAAATTTAAAATGCTTTAGAAAGTTATTTCTGACAATAAGGACTAGTGCACACATGGCCTACATGGCAGCAAGGACACCTCTGTAGTGAGGACACCCCTGTAGTGAGGACACCTCTGTAGTGAGGACACCTCTGTAGTGAGGACACGTGCAGTGAGGACACCTCTGTAGTGAGGACACCTCTGCAGTGAGGACACCTCTGTAGTGAGGGTACAACTGTAGTGAGGAAGGGGAGGCTTGAGCCAGTGGCTACTATTCTAGGCACCCGTAGAATGACGGTTGAGGACACTTCACTGTATCTGGTCACAGCATTTGAGTAGATTCACTGCTTCATACTAGGATCATTGCTCTCATACTACAGTTCTATGCACTGAGTGTGACTGGACAACTCAGCAGTACATGGAGTCACCTGATTATGATGTCACTCACATGCTGATGGCCACTGTAGTACTGCATGCAGAACCAATTCAAATCATCCCCCTCGTAACCCTACCTCTCCCATCACCATATGGGTGGTAGACACATTAGGCTCACAACAAACCTGCTTCTGGTGGATTTGCAAGTGATAGCATGTTCCATCCTGCCAGATGCCTAGTTTCGGATTTCCTTTTCCTTCCTTCCACACAAGATGTTCACCATTAGTACCTTTCTTCTGCAACTCTCTGAAAAGGGACAAGTAAAAACAACAGTAGTTGATCAATGTTTAGTGCCCATGTCTTAACCATTATAGCATCCATTCATGAAATTTGGCCAAATGTTCAGAAATGCGACGAAGCAATTTAAACGCTAAAAATCGAGTTTAAGAAGAGAATTGTCAGTAAGAATCGTTAAATAAGACTTTCTCTGCTACAGTGCTAAGTTTGCTTCTCGTAGTGACAAAAATAGGCTTCTGTATGGTTTGAATATTTGCATGAAATCACAAATTTCAAATAATAATAATCGTACCACAGTATTCGTACTGTTACCATGGTAACGGATGCTATATGGGTCAAACAACTGTCCTGTGATAAGCACTTGCTAAAGGTTTGCTATCACAAGTTGTGGTACACCGAATTGATAGGAGATAATAACAGAGTAATTTGGCCTTACTTGTTAGCATCAACCTGCTTCAGTTCACGTGGCTCATAGTAACCCTATATAAACAGTTGTGAATTTTAAATGATTGGAAAGAAACAAAATGTCCCTCTCATGCAAATACAACAACTCACTCTCTGAGAATTTTGTGGCACATTGAGTAAAGGGAGTAAGAAAGAAGAAATACATGCACTTTCAACAGAAACACACACTCAAAACATGGGACAAGACAACAACTAACCCGCTAAAAATGTAAATAATACGGTGAGTGGAATATTACGTCAATGGATAGACAAAGAGAAGAAATACATGCACTTTCAACAGAAACACACACTCAAAACATGGGACAAGACAATAACTCACTCGCTGAGAATGTACATAATACGGTGAGTGGAATATTACGTCAATGGATAGACAAAGAGAAGAAATACATGCACTTTCAACAGAAACACACACTCAAAACATGGGACAAGACAACAACTCACCAACTGAGAATGTACATAATACGGTGAGTGGAATATTACGTCAATGGATAGACAAAGAGAAGAAATACATGCACTTTCAACAGAAACACACACTCAAAACATGGGACAAGACAATAACTCACCAACTGAGAATGTACATAATACGGTGAGTGGAATATTACGTCAATGGATAGACAAAGAGAAGAAATACATGCACTTTCAACAGAAACACACACTCAAAACATGGGACAAGACAATAACTCACCAACTGAGAATGTACATAATACGGTGAGTGGAATATTACGTCAATGGATAGACAAAGAGAAGAAATACATGCACTTTCAACAGAAACACACACTCAAAACATGGGACAAGACAACAACTCACCGACTGAGAATGTACATAATACGGTGAGTGGAATATTACGTCAATGGATAGACAAAGAGAAGAAATACATGCACTTTCAACAGAAACACACACTCAAAACATGGGACAAGACAACAACGCACCTCCTGAGAATGTACATAATACGGTGAGTGGAATATTACGTCAATGGATAGACAAAGAGAAGAAATACATGCACTTTCAACAGAAACACACACTCAAAACATGGGACAAGACAACAACTCACCAACTGAGAATGTACATAATACGGTGAGTGGAATATTACGTCAATGGATAGACAAAGAGAAGAAATACATGCACTTTCAACAGAAACACACACTCAAAACATGGGACAAGACAATAACTCACTCGCTGAGAATGTACATAATACGGTGAGTGGAATATTACGTCAATGGATAGACAAAGAGAAGAAATACATGAACTTTCAACAGAAACACACACTCAAAACATGGGACAAGACAATAACTCACCAACTGAGAATGTACATAATACGGTGAGTGGAATATTACGTCAATGGATAGACAAAGAGAAGAAATACATGCACTTTCAACAGAAACACACACTCAAAACATGGGACAAGACAACAACGCACCTCCTGAGAATGTACATAATACGGTGAGTGGAATATTACGTCAATGGATAGACAAAGAGAAGAAATACAAGCACTTTCAACAGAAACACACACTCAAAACATGGGACAAGACAATAACTCACTCGCTGAGAATGTACATAATACGGTGAGTGGAATATTACGTCAATGGATAGACAAAGAGAAGAAATACATGCACTTTCAACAGAAACACACACTCAAAACATGGGACAAGACAACAACTCACCGACTGAGAATGTACATAATACGGTGAGTGGAATATTACGTCAATGGATAGACAAAGAGAAGAAATACATGCACTTTCAACAGAAACACACACTCAAAACATGGGACAAGACAACAACTCACTCGCTGAGAATGTACATAATACGGTGAGTGGAATATTACGTCAATGGATAGACAAAGAGAAGAAATACATGCACTTTCAACAGAAACACACACTCAAAACATGGGACAAGACAACAACTCACCAACTGAGAATGTACATAATACGGTGAGTGGAATATTACGTCAATGGATAGACAAAGAGAAGAAATACATGCACTTTCAACAGAAACACACACTCAAAACATGGGACAAGACAATAACTCACTCGCTGAGAATGTACATAATACGGTGAGTGGAATATTACGTCAATGGATAGACAAAGAGAAGAAATACATGCACTTTCAACAGAAACACACACTCAAAACATGGGACAAGACAATAACTCACCTCCTGAGAATGTACAGAATACGGTGAGTGGAATATTACGTCAATGGATAGACAAAGAGAAGAAATACATGCACTTTCAACAGAAACACACACTCAAAACATGGGACAAGACAACAACTAACCCGCTAAAAATGTAAATAATACGGTGAGTGGAATATTACGTCAATGGATAGACAAAGAGAAGAAATACATGCACTTTCAACAGAAACACACACTCAAAACATGGGACAAGACAACAACTCACTCGCTGAGAATGTACATAATACGGTGAGTGGAATATTACGTCAATGGATAGACAAAGAGAAGAAATACATGCACTTTCAACAGAAACACACACTCAAAACATGGGACAAGACAACAACTCACCAACTGAGAATGTACATAATACGGTGAGTGGAATATTACGTCAATGGATAGACAAAGAGAAGAAATACATGCACTTTCAACAGAAACACACACTCAAAACATGGGACAAGACAACAACGCACCTCCTGAGAATGTACAGAATACGGTGAGTGGAATATTACGTCAATGGATAGACAAAGAGAAGAAATACATGCACTTTCAACAGAAACACACACTCAAAACATGGGACAAGACAACAACTCACCAACTGAGAATGTACATAATACGGTGAGTGGAATATTACGTCAATGGATAGACAAAGAGAAGAAATACATGCACTTTCAACAGAAACACACACTCAAAACATGGGACAAGACAACAACTCACCAACTGAGAATGTACATAATACGGTGAGTAGAATATTACGTCAATGGATAGACAAAGAGAAGAAATACATGCACTTTCAACAGAAACACACACTCAAAACATGGGACAAGACAACAACGCACCTCCTGAGAATGTACATAATACGGTGAGTGGAATATTACGTCAATGGATAGACAAAGAGAAGAAATACAAGCACTTTCAACAGAAACACACACTCAAAACATGGAACAAGACAATAACTCACTCGCTGAGAATGTACATAATACGGTGAGTGGAATATTACGTCAATGGATAGACAAAGAGAAGAAATACATGCACTTTCAACAGAAACACACACTCAAAACATGGGACAAGACAACAACTCACCGACTGAGAATGTACATAATACGGTGAGTGGAATATTACGTCAATGGATAGACAAAGAGAAGAAATACATGCACTTTCAACAGAAACACACACTCAAAACATGGGACAAGACAACAACTCACCGACTGAGAATGTACATAATGCAGTGAGTGGAATATTACGTCAATGGATAGACAAAGAGAAGAAATACATGCACTTTCAACAGAAACACACACTCAAAACATGGGACAAGACAACAACGCACCTCCTGAGAATGTACAGAATACGGTGAGTGGAATATTACGTCAATGGATAGACAAAGAGAAGAAATACATGCACTTTCCACAGAAACACACACTCAAAACATGGGACAAGACAACAACTCACCAACTGAGAATGTACATAATACGGTGAGTGGAATATTACGTCAATGGATAGACAAAGAGAAGAAATACATGCACTTTCAACAGAAACACACACTCAAAACATGGGACAAGACAACAACTAACCCGCTAAAAATGTACATAATGCAGTGAGTGGAATATTACGTCAATGGATAGACAAAGAGAAGAAATACATGCACTTTCAACAGAAACACACACTCAAAACATGGGACAAGACAACAACTCACCGACTGAGAATGTACATAATACGGTGAGTGGAATATTACGTCAATGGATAGACAAAGAGAAGAAATACATGCACTTTCAACAGAAACACACACTCAAAACATGGGACAAGACAACAACTCACCAACTGAGAATGTACATAATGCAGTGAGTGGAATATTACGTCAATGGATAGACAAAGAGAAGAAATACATGCACTTTCAACAGAAACACACACTCAAAACATGGGACAAGACAACAACGCACCTCCTGAGAATGTACATAATACAGTGAGTGGAATATTACGTCAATGGATAGACAAAGAGAAGAAATACATGCACTTTCAACAGAAACACACACTCAAAACATGGGACAAGACAACAACGCACCTCCTGAGAATGTACAGAATACGGTGAGTGGAATATTACGTCAATGGATAGACAAAGAGAAGAAATACATGCACTTTCAACAGAAACACACACTCAAAACATGGGACAAGACAACAACTCACCAACTGAGAATGTACATAATACGGTGAGTGGAATATTACGTCAATGGATAGACAAAGAGAAGAAATACATGCACTTTCAACAGAAACACACACTCAAAACATGGGACAAGACAACAACTCACCAACTGAGAATGTACATAATACGGTGAGTAGAATATTACGTCAATGGATAGACAAAGAGAAGAAATACATGCACTTTCAACAGAAACACACTCAAAACATGGGACAAGACAACAACGCACCTCCTGAGAATGTACATAATACGGTGAGTGGAATATTACGTCAATGGATAGACAAAGAGAAGAAATACATGCACTTTCAACAGAAACACACACTCAAAACATGGGACAAGACAATAACTCACTCGCTGAGAATGTACATAATACGGTGAGTGGAATATTACGTCAATGGATAGACAAAGAGAAGAAATACATGCACTTTCAACAGAAACACACACTCAAAACATGGGACAAGACAACAACTCACCGACTGAGAATGTACATAATACGGTGAGTGGAATATTACGTCAATGGATAGACAAAGAGAAGAAATACATGCACTTTCAACAGAAACACACACTCAAAACATGGGACAAGACAACAACTCACCGACTGAGAATGTACATAATACGGTGAGTGGAATATTACGTCAATGGATAGACAAAGAGAAGAAATACATGCACTTTCAACAGAAACACACACTCAAAACATGGGACAAGACAACAACGCACCTCCTGAGAATGTACATAATACGGTGAGTGGAATATTACGTCAATGGATAGACAAAGAGAAGAAATACATGCACTTTCAACAGAAACACACACTCAAAACATGGGACAAGACAATAACTCACTCGCTGAGAATGTACATAATACGGTGAGTGGAATATTACGTCAATGGATAGACAAAGAGAAGAAATACATGCACTTTCAACAGAAACACACACTCAAAACATGGGACAAGACAACAACTAACCCGCTAAAAATGTACATAATGCAGTGAGTGGAATATTACGTCAATGGATAGACAAAGAGAAGAAATACATGCACTTTCAACAGAAACACACACTCAAAACATGGGACAAGACAACAACTCACCGACTGAGAATGTACATAATACGGTGAGTGGAATATTACGTCAATGGATAGACAAAGAGAAGAAATACATGCACTTTCAACAGAAACACACACTCAAAACATGGGACAAGACAACAACGCACCTCCTGAGAATGTACAGAATACGGTGAGTGGAATATTACGTCAATGGATAGACAAAGAGAAGAAATACATGCACTTTCCACAGAAACACACACTCAAAACATGGGACAAGACAACAACTCACCAACTGAGAATGTACATAATACGGTGAGTGGAATATTACGTCAATGGATAGACAAAGAGAAGAAATACATGCACTTTCAACAGAAACACACACTCAAAACATGGGACAAGACAACAACTAACCCGCTAAAAATGTACATAATGCAGTGAGTGGAATATTACGTCAATGGATAGACAAAGAGAAGAAATACATGCACTTTCAACAGAAACACACACTCAAAACATGGGACAAGACAACAACTCACCGACTGAGAATGTACATAATACGGTGAGTGGAATATTACGTCAATGGATAGACAAAGAGAAGAAATACATGCACTTTCAACAGAAACACACACTCAAAACATGGGACAAGACAACAACTCACCAACTGAGAATGTACATAATGCAGTGAGTGGAATATTACGTCAATGGATAGACAAAGAGAAGAAATACATGCACTTTCAACAGAAACACACACTCAAAACATGGGACAAGACAACAACGCACCTCCTGAGAATGTACATAATACAGTGAGTGGAATATTACGTCAATGGATAGACAAAGAGAAGAAATACATGCACTTTCAACAGAAACACACACTCAAAACATGGGACAAGACAACAACGCACCTCCTGAGAATGTACAGAATACGGTGAGTGGAATATTACGTCAATGGATAGACAAAGAGAAGAAATACATGCACTTTCAACAGAAACACACACTCAAAACATGGGACAAGACAACAACTCACCAACTGAGAATGTACATAATACGGTGAGTGGAATATTACGTCAATGGATAGACAAAGAGAAGAAATACATGCACTTTCAACAGAAACACACACTCAAAACATGGGACAAGACAACAACTCACCAACTGAGAATGTACATAATACGGTGAGTAGAATATTACGTCAATGGATAGACAAAGAGAAGAAATACATGCACTTTCAACAGAAACACACTCAAAACATGGGACAAGACAACAACGCACCTCCTGAGAATGTACATAATACGGTGAGTGGAATATTACGTCAATGGATAGACAAAGAGAAGAAATACATGCACTTTCAACAGAAACACACACTCAAAACATGGGACAAGACAATAACTCACTCGCTGAGAATGTACATAATACGGTGAGTGGAATATTACGTCAATGGATAGACAAAGAGAAGAAATACATGCACTTTCAACAGAAACACACACTCAAAACATGGGACAAGACAACAACTCACCGACTGAGAATGTACATAATACGGTGAGTGGAATATTACGTCAATGGATAGACAAAGAGAAGAAATACATGCACTTTCAACAGAAACACACACTCAAAACATGGGACAAGACAACAACTCACCGACTGAGAATGTACATAATACGGTGAGTGGAATATTACGTCAATGGATAGACAAAGAGAAGAAATACATGCACTTTCAACAGAAACACACACTTAAAACATGGGACAAGACAACAACGCACCTCCTGAGAATGTACATAATACGGTGAGTGGAATATTACGTCAATGGATAGACAAAGAGAAGAAATACATGCACTTTCAACAGAAACACACACTCAAAACATGGGACAAGACAACAACTCACCAACTGAGAATGTACATAATACGGTGAGTGGAATATTACGTCAATGGATAGACAAAGAGAAGAAATACATGCACTTTCAACAGAAACACACACTCAAAACATGGGACAAGACAACAACTAACCCGCTAAAAATGTAAATAATACGGTGAGTGGAATATTACGTCAATGGATAGACAAAGAGAAGAAATACATGCACTTTCAACAGAAACACACACTCAAAACATGGGACAAGACAACAACGCACCTCCTGAGAATGTACATAATACGGTGAGTGGAATATTACGTCAATGGATAGACAAAGAGAAGAAATACATGCACTTTCAACAGAAACACACACTCAAAACATGGGACAAGACAACAACTCACCAACTGAGAATGTACATAATACAGTGAGTGGAATATTACGTCAATGGATAGACAAAGAGAAGAAATACATGCACTTTCAACAGAAACACACACTCAAAACATGGGACAAGACAACAACTAACCCGCTAAAAATGTAAATAATACGGTGAGTGGAATATTACGTCAATGGATAGACAAAGAGAAGAAATACATGCACTTTCAACAGAAACACACACTCAAAACATGGGACAAGACAACAACGCACCTCCTGAGAATGTACATAATACGGTGAGTGGAATATTACGTCAATGGATAGACAAAGAGAAGAAATACAAGCACTTTCAACAGAAACACACACTCAAAACATGGGACAAGACAATAACTCACTCGCTGAGAATGTACATAATACGGTGAGTGGAATATTACGTCAATGGATAGACAAAGAGAAGAAATACATGCACTTTCAACAGAAACACACACTCAAAACATGGGACAAGACAATAACTCACTCGCTGAGAATGTACATAATACGGTGAGTGGAATATTACGTCAATGGATAGACAAAGAGAAGAAATACATGCACTTTCAACAGAAACACACACTCAAAACATGGGACAAGACAACAACGCACCTCCTGAGAATGTACATAATACGGTGAGTGGAATATTACGTCAATGGATAGACAAAGAGAAGAAATACATGCACTTTCAACAGAAACACACACTCAAAACATGGGACAAGACAACAACGCACCTCCTGAGAATGTACATAATACGGTGAGTGGAATATTACGTCAATGGATAGACAAAGAGAAGAAATACATGCACTTTCAACAGAAACACACACTCAAAACATGGGACAAGACAACAACTCACCAACTGAGAATGTACATAATGCAGTGAGTGGAATATTACGTCAATGGATAGACAAAGAGAAGAAATACATGCACTTTCAACAGAAACACACACTCAAAACATGGGACAAGACAACAACTCACCAACTGAGAATGTACATAATACGGTGAGTGGAATATTACGTCAATGGATAGACAAAGAGAAGAAATACATGCACTTTCAACAGAAACACACACTCAAAACATGGGACAAGACAACAACTCACCAACTGAGAATGTACATAATACGGTGAGTGGAATATTACGTCAATGGATAGACAAAGAGAAGAAATACATGCACTTTCAACAGAAACACACACTCAAAACATGGGACAAGACAACAACGCACCTCCTGAGAATGTACAGAATACGGTGAGTGGAATATTACGTCAATGGATAGACAAAGAGAAGAAATACATGCACTTTCAACAGAAACACACACTCAAAACATGGGACAAGACAACAACTCACCAACTGAGAATGTACATAATACAGTGAGTGGAATATTATGTCAATGGATAGACAAAGAGAAGAAATACATGCACTTTCAACAGAAACACACACTCAAAACATGGGACAAGACAACAACTAACCCGCTAAAAATGTAAATAATACGGTGAGTGGAATATTACGTCAATGGATAGACAAAGAGAAGAAATACATGCACTTTCAACAGAAACACACACTCAAAACATGGGACAAGACAACAACGCACCTCCTGAGAATGTACATAATACGGTGAGTGGAATATTACGTCAATGGATAGACAAAGAGAAGAAATACATGCACTTTCAACAGAAACACACACTCAAAACATGGGACAAGACAACAACTCACCAACTGAGAATGTACATAATGCAGTGAGTGGAATATTACGTCAATGGATAGACAAAGAGAAGAAATACATGCACTTTCAACAGAAACACACACTCAAAACATGGGACAAGACAACAACTCACCGACTGAGAATGTACATAATACGGTGAGTGGAATATTACGTCAATGGATAGACAAAGAGAAGAAATACATGCACTTTCAACAGAAACACACACTCAAAACATGGGACAAGACAACAACTCACCTCCTGAGAATGTACATAATACGGTGAGTGGAATATTACGTCAATGGATAGACAAAGAGAAGAAATACATGCACTTTCAACAGAAACACACACTCAAAACTGTGGCAAGGCAACAACTCACCCGCTGAGAATCATCTTTACTTATGGTGGATGTACGGTTCTCTTCATTCGGTTCACTTTTATGTTGTCCTTCCTTTTCAAGCAGTAATCTCAGTTCAGAGTTCTCCTTGCTCATTCTCTCCAGTCTGTGCACAATTGCATGTGACAAGCAGTGAATAAAGAGCTTACAATGGCTACTGGTGCACACTGTCCCCTGTACATCATAGGGGAATGATCTATTATAGGGGACATTGTCATCATGAGCTGTCAGCCCCATGGATATTACTGTCCATAGGCACAATACTAAACAACATTATTAGAAATCTTTCCCAAGTCTTTCTAGCTCTTGCTACCACTAGTTGCCATCATTCACATCTCCATCTGCTGAATCAAACAGTGACTTCTAATGGGCTTTATATTAGCAGCTTATGCCATCATCAACTGTCAGGCCATCCTATGAATATCGTTACATTCGGGCGCACCGAATAGTGACGTCAGATGGCTAAAATGTCCGCCTCATGACCGCTACTTACGTACTTGAAGTGTGTTAGCAACAACTCGTGGATTATGCGACGAGGATCGGCAAACAGCACTTGAATGTTCTTTTCACTTGTATTCAGGTCTAGCTATATAGTCAAACTGATGTTCAACACTGTCTATCACAGCGAACTTGACAAAAGGCAAAACTGTGAAACGGTCAATAGAAATTCTTCTATTTGTGTTTCTTCTCGTTCTTCTGGACACTTTACGCCAACAAAGCTAGAGACATACCAACTGCTAGATCCAAAATAGCTTGCCACGAAAAGAGGTGGACATCACTATAGGAACCAGGCCTGTAGCCATGCAGCCATCAAGGCAGGAGTTCTTATGGCATTTCATACAACCCACATATGTACATCATCAATGGATGAACCGATCGATCAAATGATCATCAAAGAGCTCTGTTTCATTTCTGATTTTTTAGTGAAAAATTGCTGCAGCAATCAATTTTAAGTACTTGCTGGGAGGGATTTCTTTTATAGCTGTTGGTGATTCAAGAACAAACTGACTTTTAGATATAAAATGATAAATTGCGTGAATTAAAAAGTTTGTCCATTGTATGAATGACATGAGGAACAGATAAGTGCAAATCTTCAATTTGGTTCGTCACCAAGCAGGTACAAAAGGAATAGACTAGTCTATAAGAGCACACACGCACTGTATGTGTGTGTGTGTGTGTGCGTGTGTGTGTGTGTGTGTGTGTGTGTGCGTGTGTGTACGTGCACCTACACCTTTGTGATTCCCAGCTCTTACTCAGATTTAAGCTCCTTGATCTCCTGTCCATTCTTCTCAATCGTCTCTTCATACTTTGCTATATTGTGAGCATGCTCTAGTTTCAGCTCCTCATGCTGGTGGCTCAGCTTCATATGACGATCACTTAGGTCCTCATGCTGGTGCTGTAGGAACACTTGTTTTGATACATACCATGCACACTACTCCAATTAATACCATACTGGACGTTATAGCTTCCAGTGGATAACAAATGGGAAAAAAACATGGTAAAGATAGCTAACTATTTCTTATACCTCCAAATCAGCTTTCAACTTTTCATTTTCTTCCTTCAGCAATGCCTCCCTCTTCTCCCTCTCCATCACCTCATGTAAGTACTCATCTCTTTCTAGTTTCTCTTGCTTAGCCTTTAGTGTGGACATTATAGCTTCGATTTTCTCTGTTCTCTCCTGTAACATGTATCCAATCTCTTCCTAAAGGAATACAAGATAGTCAAAGACTAGAGAAACTAAAACCACTAAATTACTCTTCATTTACTCACTTTCAGTGGTAGTTCTCTCAGCACATCCATTTCACAACATTTCAGTTTCAATACTACTTTGTCATACTCCAACTGAACACTGGACACAGTTGACTGTACAAGAGAGAAATGGTCTCACATGAACAGTGGAATCCGTTACCCCACATTCACAGAATGGGCTCTTCTGCATGTGCATACATGGATAACGAACGTACAGGCATTTACTGTGCATCAACATGCACACTCGGTATGAGATATATGTACATCAGGCCTGTAGGAAACTCTCAAAAAGTGGTACGGCGAACACACATCGTTAAAACTGAGCAAATTGGCGACAGTAACTAAACTAATGCTGAACAAAGATAACACTGTATATGTAGTAATTTTGAAGTTTCCCAAGCAGGCTACAATACCCTCACTATCACTAACAAATTCACAAGCAGGCAAATCAATGCATGCTGTCTGTCCTATAAAACTTGTGCGTCGTATAATGATATTCGTATATGGAATTTACACCTGGGCCACAAAGCGCGTGCTTAGGTAAAGAAAATATGGCGTTCAGCAGCGTCAACGACCTGCGTGCCGGTATAAGAAATAGTTAGCTAATGTTACAATGTTTTTTTTTCCATGTGTTATCCACTGGATGCTATAACGCCCAGTGTGGTATTAATTGGAGTAGTGTGCATGGTATGTATCAAAACAAGTGAAACCTGCAGAGAAGGACCACCTGTCTATAGAGACCACTATAGACTGGTCCTGGACCACCTGTCTATAGAGACCACTATAGGCTGGTCCAGGACCACCTGTCTATAGAGACCACTACAGGCTGGTCCTGGACCACCTGTCTATAGAGACCACTATAGGCTGGTCCAGGACCACCTGTCTATAGAGACCACTACAGGTTGGTCCTGGACCACCTGTCTATAGAGACCACTACAGGTTGGTCCTGGACCACCTGTCTATAGAGACCACTATAGGCTGGTCCAGGACCACCTGTCTATAGAGACCACTACAGGTTGGTCCTGGACCACCTGTCTATAGAGACCACTATAGGCTGGTCCAGGACCACCTGTCTATAGAGACCACTACAGGTTGGTCCTGGACCACCTGTCTATAGAGACCACTATAGGCTGGTCCAGGACCACCTGTCTATAGAGACCACTACAGGTTGGTCCTGGACCACCTGTCTATAGAGACCACTATAGGCTGGTCCAGGACCACCTGTCTATAGAGACCACTACAGGTTGGTCCAGGACCACCTGTCTATAGAGACCACTATAGGCTGGTCCAGGACCACCTGTCTATAGAGACCACTACAGGTTGGTCCTGGACCACCTGTCTATAGAGACCACCATAGGCTGGTCCAGGACCACCTGTCTATAGAGACCACTATAGGCTGGTCCTGGACCACCTGTCTATAGAGACCACTGTAGGCTGGTCCAAGGACCACCTGTCTATAGAGACCACTACAGGTTGGTCCTGGACCACCTGTCTATAGAGACCACTACAGGCTGGTCCAAGGACCACCTGTCTATAGAGACCACTATAGGCTGGTCCTGGACCACCTGTCTATAGAGACCACTATAGGCTGGTCCAGGACCACCTGTCTATAGAGACCACTATAGGCTGGTCCTGGACCACCTGTCTATAGAGACCACTATAGGCTGGTCCAGGACCACTTCTCTATAGAGACCACTACAGGTTGGTCCTGGACCACCTGTCTATAGAGACCACTATAGGCTGGTCCTGGACCACCTGTCTATAGAGACCACTATAGGCTGGTCCTGGACCACCTGTCTATAGAGACCACTACAGGTTGGTCCTGGACCACCTGTCTATAGAGACCACTATAGGCTGGTCCTGGGACAACTAAAACAATGATTTATTTCACCTCTATATAGGGACCACCTGTCTATAGAGACCACATTTACTTGGTCCCTTGAGTGGTCTTTATATTCAGGTTTTACCGTACTTTAAGTATACTATATTCTCTCTAAAAATTCGGCATTCTAATTTTTGGGCAGGAGAAATTTTTCATTCTTTTCTTGCTGTAATGCTACCGAATTGCCTGCTATTCTAATTTCCGGCATTTAACTCTAATATTCATCTCACGCTGGAAGTGATCTAAATATTTGTCATCCAAACAGCATATTCAACCCCTGGGGTGTACAACAACAAGCACGTGTAGCAATCTGCAGCTCTTTTAACATACGTATGTAGATTTTGACAGTATCAGCATTGAAGGCCTCACAGGAGTTAGACACGAATTCTGCATGAGACAGTATCTTTGTTTGCTGAATACTTTTGACAAACAAAGTCTTTTACGAATTTGTGAGCCCAAAATCCTGGTAAAAGTGATAAACGCGAATCATTGTTTGAAGACTTACGCTGAAAAATAGCCATTTAAATAGATCTCCAAATATTCAGCAGCTATCCTATAAATTTGTCCGATTATTCTATATTTTTGTCAACGTCGACTGTTTTGCTTGAAAGTATTCTATCCTAATCAGATGACGAAAATCTCCTGCATGAAGGGTGCTGAATTTTAGAGAGAATACGGTAGATCACAGCACATGCCTGCCTTCCAAATACAGTATACAGTGGAAACCCTCTAATCCAGCCCCCTGAATTGGGGACACCCCTCTAATGTGGACACATACCACTGGAACCAAATCTTCCACTATAATAAGCAATAGTACATCTCCAACCCCTGAAATGAGGACACCTCAATAATCAGGACAGTGCTTTCAGGTCCCAAGGTGTCTGGATCAGAGGGGTCCACTGTAGTATGTTCATAGCAGTCACACATGTACATTTCAGCATGTACATTTTGTGTACATTATGTACATATGTACAGAATCAAAATTAAGTCACATACACAGAGCTTCATGTGTACGTTCCATTTATGCTCATAAATTATGGAGTACGGTAGACAAGTACTCCATAAAGTCAAGAGATTTATAAGAAGTATTTTGTGCACTTCAAACCAACTACACGTAGCTACAAGGCAAAGTAGTTCAAAGCTTCTTAAACCCATTCTTCTAAAGAAATTCAAAGCATAGACAAGCTGTGGAAGGAAATACAAACAGTCTGCGAGACAAATTTAGCTCTGCACAGGGTATATAGTGGGTATATAGAAGTACCTCTTTTGAGAGACCACCCTTAGGGACAGGTGAAAGAGGTGGTCTCTGATAAGGGGGAATTTTAGTTTGGCATAGCCGACCTGATCTCGCTCGGCCATTTTTGGAGACTGACATCACCGGGCGAGCGAGAGAGGGTCTGGTGTGGTGACGTACCCATTTCTGTTCCATGGGGGCGGAGTTATCAATGACATAATTATACGGAATGCATATTATTATGTATACGTGTGCATAGTATAACAGGAGCTGTTATCGCAAGGCAAAATAAAATCATTCGGTGCATTCAAGCGTATACCCTTCGTTGGCAAGTGTTTAGTTGTACTTTGCTTTGTAATCATAGCCTTTTATCACAAGGTAAACTGAAATCCTTTGGCGCACTTGAACGTATCTAGGGCAATCGGGATATTATGGCCTTTGTCGGCAATATAAAATTCCTCAATTGAAACATTTGGCCATATCTCCGTAGTTTTCAATATATCAAGGCCCACTGATTGCTGGCTGTGTTTACTAGCAACTGTGCAGGAGAAAACAAGACTACTGAATTCACTCAGTATAGCGTGGTTATTGTTGAGGGCCTCTGTAACACACGTGCGATGCTTAAAATGCCATGATAAGTTCTACGACACTTGAATCAGCTTCGAATCGCCTGAAACAAATCGAGAGCCAAATATTGCACACGGTAAAACGTGTTGACCATACGATCTGCAATCTGATTGGGCGCCTGATTCTCCACGCCGTGGAACAGAAATAGGTATGCCCGCACACCAGACCCTTTCTCGCTCGCCCGGTGACATCAGTCCCCCAAAAAGGACTGAGCGAGATTGGGTCGGCTACGCCAGACTAGGGGAATTTAGTATGGGACATATCTGCATTTGTTCCCAGTATATAAGGCTGGTCTTACGTGGGTGGTCTCTCAAAAGAGGTACTAACAGTAACTGTATATATAGACACAGGATGCATGGGTTCATTGTATAGTATGTACATACCACATGCATATGTAGTTTAATGTTTTGGGGTGGGGAACATTGGTTTCTGAGTAAACTGTAGAATTCTTCGACGTAATGGTGTTTAACCCATTTGCATGAGCCTATGCCAACCAGACTATCCAATCAGCCTACAGACAGAATGAGAAGGACAAGAGAAGGCATTATGAGAGGAGAATCATCGAGATCGAACACAGCTCCTTCACACCCATTTTGCTGTCTGGAACAGGTGGGCTGGGACCTTCTGCGGCAATCTTTTACAAAAGATCAGCCTTAAGCACTCTGTCCCATACAGTGAGACAATGAAGATGATTTGATGTAGGCTTGGATTCTTACTCATTGACTCTGCCAATCTATGCCTAAGAGGTGCAAGATTAGCCTTCCACAGACCAGCCAGACTTGACCTGACTGATACCCCCATTGTTGTGATCATCACCGAGGGGCTGGTGAGTGTCCAGAAGAAACAAACACCCGGGGCTATTATTAATCATTGACAAGTAAGGGACTAGGCTTAGCATGCATCTGTGTAAATTAACACAAACCTCTAAACTCTCCATCTTCACTTTATGTCCACTAAGGATTTCTTTCTGCTCTTCTGTTGGAGATGGGACGTCCTCCAAATCTTTGCATGCTAAATGCAATGATGAAAGCTCTTCCTTTGAAAAAGAGAGCTGTCCTTCTAGCTTGACCTTGCTTGTTGACAAGTCTTCTGTGAATTTCTGAAAATAAAAAGCATGCACTGAAAGATACGTAATTCAGAGGTGAGGAGTCCACTCACTTCAGAAGCAGATAGAAGAGCTTTCTCCACTTGAAGTACATCTGGAAGGGATGAAGCTGTTTCCTCAAGACTCCTCTTAATATCCTCCTATATAAAGACCACAAGAAATCATTCATGATCAACAGTAGATCATTTGACCAACTTGACTCAACATGCAGTGAACGGATATACGTTGACACTCACAATGGTCTCCAGATGGTCCTTGCACAAACTACCTTTGACGTTGACAATCTGACGCTGTGAGTGAGTACAAAACAGAAACAAGTCAAAAGAACCCGAATCTCTGCATGCAAGCAGCTCTATGTATATGCCATCCAGCCCTCTACCTAAAAAGTCAATCTCAATCCTCCACCTGCAACCTGATCATAAATTACCCAGTGGAAGAGAGGAAAGGGCCCACCAAGCAGGTAAAACAGATGAAGAAAAGTGTGGCAAACACTGCAGTGCACGTTGCTATAATAGTGCTGCTGTGCTGCCAAAAAGTGAGGTCAAACTTGTGAAATTTGCCAACTAAACATACGACACATATTGAGCCAGCCATGGACACTACCAGGGTTCTATCCAGTGGGGAGGAAAGCTTCCATTCCAAACTCCCCAGTATCCACCCTAAAAAATTCCAACTGTACAGGTAGTACAAATCACTATAAAGAAGGCCCTACTTGAGTGTCAAAATCAACCTTGAATGGTCTAAATGGCCTCAGATACCACCTTATATAACCTAAACCTCAAATTTTCCCAGGGGGGCATATCCCCAGACCCCCCTAGCTAAATATGTACATATATATATATATATATATATATATATACATACCCCTGCACTCCATATACACACACACTTGTAACTTGTAACTTATAACTTGTAATACCACAGCCTGCAGTGAATGTGGGCTATTGTGGCTCCCTTGTAGGGCCCCCAAACAGGCCCAACTGAGGGGGAGCCACCAGACATTGGTGAGGGAGAGACCCACTGGATATAGCTCCAGATACCCCCACCATCCCTGATGGTCCCCTCATGCATTCAGGGGTTATCCATCTGTGAGGTTGCAAGCCCAATGAGATGAGGAGGGCTGGGCTGCAGCTAAAGAGATGAGAGATGGTGTATCCACCTAACGTACAGCAGCAGTGATTCCCAGCCCTCAACTTGGCTATATCCAGGCTAATAGCATCTAGGGCAACAGTCAATAACCAGCACCCTACTAACTTATTAAGAGTCCGATAATGAAATACCCAAGTCATAGCATACACACACACACACACACACACACACACACACACACACACACACACACACACACACATACACACACACACACACACACATACACACACAAACACACACACAAACACACACACACACAAACACACACACACACACACACACACACACACACACACACACACACACACACAATGCAACACATGTATACACACAATCACTCATTTTATTACTATAGAGAAGGCCCTATACTTGTGTCAAAATCAACCATGAATGGTCTAAAATAGCCTCAGAAACCACCTTATATAACCTAAAAATTAAAACTTTCCCTGGGAGAGGGGGCCCCAGACCCCCCTAGTTATGTACATTTATACCACTGCACTACATGTACAACATATGTGCATGCACCTCTATTATCACTGCACTGCATGTGTTTTATAGATGTCTAGGATACCACATATGCATACATCTATCTGCCCCCTGCTATACTTTGTAATTACCCCCCCCCCCTCATTATCTTGAAAGAAGCCCTGCTATATAATGTACACACAATACATGCATCAAATCTACATGCATATCTTGTGCAGCAGTCATTCACTTGAATACAGTACAACCTCGATTATCTGAACCCCTTTGGCCAACTCCTGAAATCTTCAGGTTCAGTTAAGCAAAATGTTCAGATAACTAAAATCTATTAGTTGTACCCATACTGGCCATGTCTAAGCCCACTTTAGCATACACACCCTCTAAGTTAATCACCAAAACAGTATGGCCACATGCATACATTACAAGTTAGCAATCATAAGCCAGGTTTGTAAGCCCCACGACAGCTGCAGGTTGTTTTTTTTGTTTTTTTTTTCCATTAGTCTAGGGTTTGAATAACCGAGGTTGAACTGTACTCAAGCTTCCCCCAAATTTGAATCCTAGATAGAACCCCAACTACCCCGAGTACATACAGTAACTTCATTCTGGGGCTTGCTCAGGTTCGTCCCAATATGCATACAACAATACCAGGGTTTTAGCTGAAGCAGGGTAGCAGGGCGGTACCACCCTGCTTTCATTCTCCCCACCCTGCTTTCATTCTCCCCACCCTGTTTTCATTCTCCCCACCCTGTTTTATTCTCCCCACCCTGCTTTCATTCTCCCCCACCCTGTTTTATTCTCCCCCACCCTGTTTTCATTCTCCCCACCCTGTTTTATTCTCCCCACCCTGCTTTCATTCTCCCCCACCCTGTTTTCATTCTCTCCATGCACCCTGTAAAGGTCAACTGCTCATTTTACTGTGATATTGTTCAATATTATACATGTATTGTAGCCATTTACTTGAAATCATGGGGTATTATGAGCACAAGGGCAGAAATCCACCACTTTTGTGCATGGATTAGTTGATTTTGCTTTATATTACAGGGTTCTATCTAAGATTAAAATTTTTGGGGGGAAGCCGGCTTGAGTATTACAGTGAATGACTGCTGCGCAAGATATACACATAGATTTGATGCATGTATTGTATGTACATAGCAGGGTGATGGGGGGAGGGGGGGGGGGGGGGGGGGGGGTAATTACAAAGTATAGTAGGGGGGCAGGTACATGTATGCAGGGGCGGAGAAAGCAACTTGCGTTTGGTACGGCTGAATGTAGTTCTGTACCAACGGTACTATACAATGTATTGAGTCCCTCCAACAATGTCATGGAGTCACACATGTATGAAATGTCTATATGCATGGATGTTCACAATGCTATTATATATATATAATATATATATATATATATATATATATATATACTGTATGCATTGATTGAATTGTTTTAAGTGGCAAAACAAGCATAATAAATTATTACTGAATTTTTCCCGTGTGGAAAGAAGTCGAGAAGTGATTGATTCTGGCTGGGATGCAGGCCTTTAAGATGTTCATCTTCGTCGCATGCAGCCATTTTAATAAAATCACGTGGTCAACAAATTTCAATAATAAATGGCTGCCGAGTAAACCATAGATCAAGTCGTCGAACGTGTTTCAGCTTCAGAAGATTATTGTGAAGGTAGTGGTGGTGAAAGTCGTTTTCACACTTAGATTATCCTTTTATGTGAATTTTGTTACAGTGTAGTCACTCTAGCCTCACCCTTTCGGGCCACTATATTGCTATTCAGTGGGCTCAGTCTAGCCACTGCAAAGATTTATTGGGATGGCTAATCTGTATCAAGATTTACTTTGGGAC
>CAUJGJ010000397.1:12601961-12606961 GCA_963170055.1 Halisarca cf. caerulea
CAGATAAAGTGAGGGAACTGGATAAATGAGGGAGCAGTAGTATAGTGTACAGTAGGCAATAAAAACTACTGCGGAAGGTGAGGGAACTGGATATCTGAGGTGTGGATAAGTAGGATTAGTGCAGATTTGCTCCAATAAAAACTACTGCGGAAGGTGAGGGAACCGGATATCTGAGGTGCGGATGAGTGAGGTCTCACTATATACCCAAAACTATCTGATGTAGCACTGACATCCACACATACGTATACACTGCCCTCCAAAAGAAAGTGACCACTTACGTAATTGGCGGCTAGGAACGAAAGGAAAAAAAGTTACCTCTAAATCGTCAAAATAAGAAGCTATTAGGCAAACAATGTATCCAATCTTTGCAACAATCATTGGATTGCAACATAAATTTGTTAAAATAAACTTTGGATTCAAATTTACCCAAAAGCAATAACGATTTCTCCCAGATGTACGACTCGCACTATTCACCGAAAATATCGATTCTTTTTCACTTTTTTCAAGATACCCAATCTTCACAAAAGGAAAGAGATATCACATAAGGTCCTAAGGTTTACAGTTCCAGCAATACTTTGCAAACACAACGTCTTAGACTTGTCTGCGAATGACCTTCTACAGAATAGTACGCGTCGGATATTATCTGCATTCTTAAGACTCAAGCTACTACTTTGCTATTTCAACCAATTTGAGTAAATAAAGTCCAATGGATAGCAAAAGGAACATTTTAGGCGAGATCTAGGTAAAATTCCACGGAAGACCAAGACAAAGTAGAGAATGAAGCCAGATAGCACAACTACGCCAAAGTGCTAAAATTCAGTTACCACTTAATGGCTGATAAACTGCAAAAACACTGCAAAATTGGAAGGAGTATGAAGCGCCTACTGACAAATTGAAGCAAAAAAGACTTTTGTTAGCAATAAGAGTGTAATTCACGATAAGTTTAAGGTATTTTTGACTTCCTACTTGTAAATGTGTCGTTTCTGTGACTCCTCTTTTTCACTGATATAGGCCGCCATTTTTAAGGTGATCACTTTTTTGGAGGGCAGGCTATGCACGCACACATGGACACTCACAAGCACTTCAACTGATGCCTGCTCAAGATCACAGGCAAAATAGCCAAACACAACTAGGTGTGCTATCTCAAACTTCCTCTTCAGCTCTGACAAGTGAGAAATGATTTTAGGAGACAGGAGAACGGCATCTATCCTTAGGATGGAGAAGAACAGAACGGTGCAACCTCCAGCAAAGCCTTCAAACAAGGCCTCCTCAAGGTGAAGTATCTCCATTAGGTAATCCTTGATGTGGAGAACAAGTGATAGGAACACCTGGTCTTTTTCTTTGCGGAGACCAAGAGCCATGTGGGTGTAGTCCTTGCGAGATGGAAGGGCAACTCCTCTGCTTTTGAAAGAGAGTAATTCTCTCTCCAGATGCTTGGCCAACTTGCCTTTATACTCCTCTAGATCATCTTTCAGCTTCCTGCACTCCAGCACATCAACAGCACGATGTACCAGGAGGATCTCCAATGCATTGGACTTCTCAGCGATGAAGTCTAGTAGCCCACGAGGAGTGTCTGGAACATCTGGGAGAGGTGCTGCCTGTACACCGTGGATGTATTGACGGTACTTCATGCGAATTATGGTGTGCAGTTTGATGATTAGATCTGCTGATGACTGATTCAATTTGGAAGCCAACTGTCCCATAACGGTTTCAAAATCATCTTCTAGTTGCTTGAACCTTGGTAGGCAAACCTTATTGTTGTTCCTGTATATTTCAACAATCTCTTCTATCTTTTGTGACCTCTCGTCTCCTGTGGACACAGCTGATGTAGATTCACCTTGTGTGGTTGGTGGAGAGGATGGTAGGTCTGAAAATAAGAAGAAGAAGAAGAAAAGAGACTGACACACTATACATCACTTTACATAGACACACACAATTCTACATGTGATGCCCTCAACTAGTAAGTACTTGCAGGGTTAGTACATGTACGTCTTTCTGGGTACTCCTAGCTCTCTCCCATGCATGCAACTCTGTCATTTGTTAGTGCTTCATAAAAACAGCTATGACATCTACACTGAGTCTGTATAGTGCTAATTACTATCAATCATAAGTATGCCTATAATTATACACTAGATAGACTAACCACCTGCAGTATACACTACTTGCATGCTAACCAAGAACAACTTGTTCCTGTATCACTCACCTCCAACAGCAGGTTGTGAGTCATCATCCCTTTCAGTTTGAGCTGGAGGAGTAGGGGTGGGTTGGAGTCTAAAAATGCCATAGAAAGAACAAAAAGATTCATCCATGTTGATCAGTATAATATTATACACAAAGAAAATCCAACAAGTACATCACACACATGTATGAACACATACGCACACACATGCACACACACATACACATGCACACCACACGCACACGCATACACACATGCACGCACACACATCAAGCATACGCACACACGTCAAGCATACGCACACACACACACACACACACACACACACACACACACACACACACACACACACACACACACACAACACACAACACACACACACACACACACACACACAAACACACACACACACACACACACACACACACACACACACACCACACACACACACACACCACACACACACACACACCACACACACACACACACACACACACACACACACACACACCACACACACACAGCATCATTACTGTGTAGCATAAATTTATAGTTCCCACTTTGGTGAACCACGCATGCATGGACGGTATACATACATGTATCGAAGCCATAAAAGCATCTTACGACAGTAGACAGCCTTCTAAAGGTGCATGGACTCACTTCTTCAATTCGTCTCGTATTTTCTGAGCTATTTTACGAAAGCGAGGCTTCGCAGACTTGGAGGATTCGTCCAAGAAGGAGCAGAACTTTTCCAACATCTCTTCATCGTAGTACGAGCTCATGTAGTCCAGTAAACCGTCTACAGCACGACCACCTCCTCTCACCAGCGCATCAAGTTGGCTGGCATTACTGTCATCGAGTAGCTGTTTCCTCTTCAGACCGGAGATCAGGCTAGTGTCTACGCGCAGGTACTTGTGCAGATAGTCGTTTAGATTCTTCAATGCAGTCTCCACTACATCTTCTTCGTCAACAAGGGCTACAGCCATCACGAATGTCAAGAATGGCAAGAGTCTGGTCTAGCTGGCCAGACAGTCCCGTTTAGCGCGCCATTG
This sequence comes from Halisarca cf. caerulea, assembly GCA_963170055.1. Lineage (NCBI taxonomy): Eukaryota > Metazoa > Porifera > Demospongiae > Chondrillida > Halisarcidae > Halisarca > Halisarca cf. caerulea. Next base: position 12,605,193 of record CAUJGJ010000397.1, read on the forward strand.
AAGTCATTCACTAAAAATGGCGATATGCTGCTTGATGATCCAGTAGCTGTCCTCGAATGGCACATGAATTGGAAAAGAAGAGGGACTGTGAAGACAGTGTCATAGAGATTGAGCACTGCACTCCAGCTCAGGCTGCACTGAGTTTCATTATAGATACTGCAAGGCTGACCTATACAGTTGCATAGACTGATTAGAGCATCTACGGTTTCATGCCCTTACTTTATATGCCCACAACAGGAGGAATGGACATACTGTAATTGCAACCAACTTTTACCAAAGAGTGTACATCCTCTATAATTGGTGAAAAGAAAGACATTCAGGAGTCCACTGCAAAGCAATCCACGTACTGAACTAGATGCAAGCTGAGGTTTGCCCTGATGCAATTAGCTGTCAGGCCCATCAGAGGAGTCTGATCACCATCCAGCATGTACGTTGCTGGAGTATATATCCATGGCTGTACATATATAGAAGCTGGGGTAGAGAATTGTAGCAGCCACAATATACTTGTGTTTTCCAGCTACTCTTTTGGTTATGCAATGACAACCTGAAATATGATAAACCACTGGAAAAGCTTCTTGTATGTGTTTGTATATATGTCATTGTAAGTCCTCTTGCATATGATTTAGCAACATGCCCCCCCTGGGCTGTCGTACTTTTTCAGTTGTGGCAGCCATGTTATGTGACATTTCTGTAATACTTAGTTTTATATGTCCCCTAGCTATCTACTCCCCCACCAGTACTATCTGAGTGTGGCAACCCTTTTGTGTACATTTCTGCAACCATACTGTACCCTAACCCTAACCCTAACCCTAACCCTAACCTTCAGCCTCTTCAGCCCTTATATCCTGTGAATTTTTCAGTGCTGGCCATTTTGTGTGCAATATAACAGTGAGTTGTGTGTGTGTGTACCCCCTTTCGAGAGACCACCCTCATGAAAAATCACCAAATTTGCTGGTTACAAATGCTTACATCCTCACTGGTGGAGGTAGCCATTTTTCCTTTCCTGCAGTATGACAGGGCCAGAAATAGTAGTCCGTCATCTGCCATTTTCTAAACAAAACATGAAATATGGCTGACCATAATTGAGTTGTAGTCGGCTTGCATCGCACAGATCCGCTATAGTTTTCCTCCACCGACCCACTGCTTGCCCCCTTTTTATGGTGACGATATACATCAATGGTGAGAAGACGTAACGACACCATGAAATGGAGGTAAGAAGCACGGATCTGTGTGACACAAGACTAATTGAATTAGATTAGCCATTTGGCTGATTTGCACTGTTGTATGTAAAATTCTCAGAACTGCTGAAACTGAGAGCTGAGCCTCTGATATAGTTATTGCTAACGAGTGTTATTTCTGCAGTGTTAAACAGACTCAGTTCACTGATAAACATTATGTTGTGTGATGCAGTAGAACCTGTTGACACAAAATCGCTTATCACAAAATTTTGATAGACACAAAAGCAGCAAATGGCCCTTTCAATGCTGATAGTATTCCTAATTGTTCTGATAAGTTAAATATGAAATTCTGATAAAATTATAACATTTTCACCAGTCCCTGGAGTTTCACTTCACTATGTGTGCACATGGAATTGATAACCAGCAAAAATGGCTGACCAATTTTCGAAATATCCCACCAATTGATATCAAGAGTGGGTCCTGGCCGCAAAGTTCAAATGACATTTCTGACTTGTCCTGATGCACATCAGATTCCGTTATTGCAAGGCCATGTACTGGTGATTGTGGCAGCCATTTTGTGTGCATTTTATC
>CAUJGJ010000397.1:12616961-12659461 GCA_963170055.1 Halisarca cf. caerulea
ACACCTCTGTAGTGAGTACACCTCTGTAGTGTGGACACCTCTGTAGTGAGGACACCTCTGTAGTGAGGACACCTCTGTAGTGAGGACACCTCTGTAGTGAGTACACCTCTGTAGTGGGGACACCTCTGTAGTGAGGACACCTAACCCTAGCTGGCAAGTTATGGACACCTTAAGCTGAGTACAGGATTCAATTGACACTGTTGTGTGTGTGATTTGTAATTTAAGGGAGTAGTGGATAATGGATCAAGTTGTACAGTGCATGAACTGAGTAAGATTGGCTGTACTAGCTGAAGGAAGCCTTTATGAGGATAAAATCATACAGGGGGCATGTTAAGGATGAGTTAGGTTAGGTTAATACGTAGGTGAGCTTATTTAAAACAGAGGAGGCCTTTAGCCAAAGGCTACTATTCTAGACACCCGTAGAATGCTGGTTGAGGACACCTCACTGTATCTGGTCACAGCATTTGAGTAGATTCACTGCTTCATACAAGGATCATTGCCCTCATACTACAGTTCTATGCAGTGAGTGTGACTGGACAACTCAGCAGTACATGGAGTCACCTGATTATGACCTCACTCACATGCTGACGGTCACTGTAGTACTGCATGCAGAACCAATCCAAATCATCACCCTCGTGACCCTACCTCTCCCATCACCATATGGGTGGTAGACACATTAGGCTCACAACAAACCTGCTTCTGGTGGATTTGCAAGTGGTAGCATGTTCCATCCTGCAGGATGCCTAGTTTCAGATCTTCTCCTTTCTTCCACACAAGATGTTCACCATTAGTAGCTATCTTCTGCAACTCTCTGAAAACGGAAGAGTAAAAGCAACAGTAATGAATCAATATACGGGTCAAACAACTGTCCTGTGATAAGCACTTGCTAAAGGTTTGCTATCACAAGTTGTGGTACACCGAATTGATGGGAGATAACCAACAGAGTAAACTGGCCTTACTTGTTAGCATCAACCTGGGTGAGTTCACGTGGCTCATAGTAACCCTATATAAATAGTTGTTAATTTTAAATGATTGGAAAGAAACAAGAAATGTCCCTCTCATGCAAATACAACAACTCACTCTCTGAGAATTTTATGTGCACATTGAGTAAAGGGAAGGAGAAAGAGAAGAAATACAAAGCCACGCACTTAAAACATAGGACAAGACAACAACTCACGTCCTGAGAATGTACATAACACGGTGAGTGAAATATTAAGTGAATGGATACAGAAAGAGAAGAAAAACATGCACTTTCAACAGAAACACACACTCAAAACATTGGAAAAGACAACAACTCACCTCCTGAGAATGCGCATAATACGGTGAGTGGAATATTACGTCAATAGATTGATAAAGAGAAGAAACAAAATCATTTTCAACAGAAACACACGATGTCATTTAAAACATGGGACAAGACAACACCTCACCGTCTGAGAATGTACAGTACATAATACAGTGAGTGGAATGTTAGGACATGGGATAGAGAAAGAGAAAAAGTACATGCACTTTCAACAAAAAACACACACTCAAAACATGGGACAAGAAAACAACTCACTATCTTGGAATGTACATAATACGGTGAGTGGAATATGACGTAGATGGATAGAGAAAGAGAAGAAACACATGCACTTTCGACAGAAACACACACTCAAAACACAGGACAAGACAACAACTCACCCCCTGAGTATGTACATAATACGGTGAGTGGAATATTATGTCAATGGATAGAGAAAGATAAGAAATACATGCACTTTCTACAGAAACACTCTTAAAAATTGGGACAAGACAATAACTCACAAGCTGAAAAAGTACATAATACGGTGAGTGGAAAATTATGTCAATGGATAGAGAAAGAGAAGAAATACATTCACTTTCAGCAGAAACACGCACTCAAATAGTGAGACAAAACTGCAACAACTCACCCGCTGAAAATGTACATAATACGGTGAGTGGAATATTACGTCAATGGATAGACAAAGAGAAGAAATACATGCACTTTCAACAGAAACACACACTCAAAACATGGGACAAGACAACAACTCACCAACTGAGAATGTACATAATACGGTGAGTGGAATATTACGTCAATGGATAGACAAAGAGAAGAAATACATGCACTTTCAACAGAAACACACACTCAAAACATGGGACAAGACAATAACTCACCAACTGAGAATGTACATAATGCAGTGAGTGGAATATTACGTCAATGGATAGACAAAGAGAAGAAATACATGCACTTTCAGCAGAAACACGCACTCAAATAGTGAGACAAAACTGCAACAACTCACCCGCTGAAAATGTACATAATACGGTGAGTGGAAAATTATGTCAATGGATAGAGAAAGAGAAGAAATACATGCACTTTCAACAGAAACACTCACTCAAAAATTGGGACAAGACAACAACTCACCCGCTGAAAATGTACATAATACGGTGAGTGAAACGTTAGGTCAATTCATGGAGAAAGAGAAGAAACACATAAACTTAACAGAAATGCACACTCAAAACATGGGACAAGACAAAAACTTACAAACTGAGAATGTACATAATACGGTGAGTGGAGTATTAGGTCAATGGATAGACAAAGAGAAGAAATACATGCACTTTCAACAGAAACACACACTCAAATCGTGGGAAAAGACAATAACTCACCACCTGAGAGTATACATAATACGGTGAGTGGAATATTACATCAATGGATAGAGAAAGAGAAGAAACACATAAACTTAAAAGAAATGCACACTCAAAATATGGGACAAGACAAAAACTTACAAACTGAGAATGTACATAATACGGTGAGTGGAATATTACATCAATTGATACAGAAAGAGAAGAAACACATGCAATTTCAACAGAAACACTCACTCAAAACATGGGACAAGACAACAACTCACCCGCTGAAAATGTACATAATACGGTGAGTGAAACGTTAGGTCAATTCATGGAGAAAGAGAAGAAACACATAAAATTAACAGAAATGCACACTCAAAACATGGGACAAGACAAAAACTTACAAACTGAGAATGTACATAATACGGTGAGTGGAGTATTAGGTCAATGGATAGAGAAAGAGAAGAAATACATGCACTTTCAACAGAAACACACACTCAAAACGTGGGAAAAGACAATAACTCACCACCTGAGAGTATACATAATACGGTGAGTGGAATATTACATCAATGGATAGAGAAAGAGAAGAAACACATAAACTTAAAAGAAATGCACACTCAAAATATGGGACAAGACAAAAACTTACAAACTGAGAATGTACATAATACGGTGAGTGGAATATTACATCAATTGATAGAGAAAGAGAAGAAACACATGCACTTTCAACAGTAACACACACTCAAAACATGGAACAAGACAACAACTCACCAGCTGAGAATGTACATAATACGGTGAGTGGAACGTTAGGTCAATTCATCGAGAAAGAGAAGAAACACATAAACTTAACAGAAATGCACACTCAAAACATGGGACCAGACAAAAACTTACAAACTGAGAATGTACATAATACGGTGAGTGGAGTATTAGGTCAATGGATAGAGAAAGAGGAGAAATACATGCACTTTAAACAAAAACACACACACACAACATGGGACAAGACAACAACTCACCATCTGAGAATGTACATAATACGATGAGTGGAATATTAGGTCAATGGATAGAGAAAGAGAAGAAATACATGCACTATCAACAGAAATACAAACTCAAAACGTGGGACAAGACAACAACTCACCATCTGAGAATGTACATAATACGATGAGTGGAATATTAGGTCAATGGATAGAGAAAGAGAAGAAATACATGCACTATCAACAGAAATACAAACTCAAAACGTGGGAAAAGACAACAACTCACCATCTGAGAATGTACATAATACGATGAGTGGAATATTAGGTCAATGGATAGAGAAAGAGAAGAAATACATGCACTATCAACAGAAATACAAACTCAAAACGTGGGAAAAGACAATAACTCACCACCTGAGAATGTACATAATACGGTGAATGCAATATTAGGTCAATTGATAGAGAAAGAGAAGAAATACATGCACTTTCAACAGAAACACACACTCAAAACGTGGGAAAAGACAATAACTCACCACCTGTGAGTATACACAATACGGTGAGTGGAATATTACGTCAATGGATAGAGAAAGAGAAGAAATACATGCACTTTTGAAAGAAACACACACTCAAAACGTGGGAAAAGACAATAACTCACCACCTGAGAATGTACATAATACGGTGAATGCAATATTAGATCAATTCATAGAGAAAGAGAAGAAATACATGCACTTTCAACAGAAACACACACTCAAAACGTGGGAAAAGACAATAACTCACCACCTGTGAGTATACACAATACGGTGAGTGGAATATTACGTCAATGGATAGAGAAAGAGGAGAAATACATGCACTTTTGAAAGAAACACACAATCAAAACGTGGGAAAAGACAATAACTCACCCCCTGAGAATGTACATAATACGGTGAATGCAATATTAGGTCAATTGATAGAGAAAGAGAAGAAATACATGCACTTTCAACAGAAACACACACTCGAAACGTGGGAAAAGACAATAACTCACCACCTGTGAGTATACACAATACGGTGAGTGGAATATTACGTCAATGGATAGAGAAAGAGGAGAAATACATGCACTTTTGAAAGAAACACACACTCAAAACGTGGGAAAAGACAATAACTCACCACCTGAGAATGTACATAATGCGGTAAGTGGAGTATTACGTCAATGGATAGACAAAGAGAAGAAATACATGCACTTTCAACAGAAACACAAACTCAAAACATGGGACAAGACAACAACTCACCACCTGAGAGTGTACATAAAGCAGTGAGTGGAGTATTACGTCAATGGATAGAGAAAGAGGAGAAATACATGCACTTTCAACAGAAACACACAATCAAAACGTTGAACAAGACAACAACTCACCATCTGAGAATGTACATAATACGGTGAGTGGAATATTAGGTCAATGAATAGAGAAAGAGGAGAAATACATGCATTTTCAACAGAAACACACTCAAAACGTGGGACAAGACAACAACTCACCGTCTGAGAGTGTACATAATGCGGTGAGTGGAGTATTACATCAATGGATAGAAAAAGAGGAAAAATACATGCACTTTCAACAGAAACACACACTCAAAACATGGGACAAGACAACAACTCACCGTCTGAGAGTGTACATAATACGGTGAGTGGAATATTAGGTCAATGAATAGAGAAAGAGGAGAAATACATGCACTTTCAACAGAAACACACACTCAAAACGTGGGACAAGACAACAACTCACAGCCTGAGAGTGTACACAATATGGTGAGTGGAATATTAGGTACATGGATAGAGAAAGAGGAGAAATACATGCACTTTCAACACAAACACACACTCAAAACGTGGGACAAGACAACAACGCACCCCCTGAGAATGTACATAATACGGTGAGTGGAATATTACGTCAATGAATAGAGAAAGAGGAGAAATACATGCATTTTCAACAGAAACACACTCAAAACGTGGGACAAGACAACAACTCACCGCCTGAGAGAGTACATAATACAGTGAGTGGAATATTAGGTCAATGAATAGAGAAAGAGGAAAAATACATGCACTTTCAACAGAAGCACACACTCAAAACATGGGACAAGACAACAACTCACCGCCTGAGAGTGTACATAATACGGTGAGTGGAATATTAGGTCAATGAATAAAGAAAAAGGAAAAATACATGCACTTTCAACAGAAACACACACTCAAAACGTAGGACAAGACAACAACTCACCGCCTGAGAGTGTACACAATATGGTGAGTGGAATATTAGATACATGGATAGAGAAAGAGGAGAAACACATGCACTTTCAACAGAAACACACACTCAAAACGTGGGACAAGACAACAACTCACCTCCTGAGAATGTACATAATACGGTGAGTGGAATGTTAGGTCAATGAATAGAGAAAGAGGAGAAATACATGCACTTTCAACAGAAACACAAACTCAAAACGTGGGACAAGACAACAACTCACCGCCTGAGAGTGTACATAATATGGTGAGTGGAATATTACATCAATGGATAGAAAAAGAGAAGAAACACATAAACTTAAAAGAAATGCACACTCAAAATATGGGACAAGACAAAAACTTACAAACTGAGAATGTACATAATACGGTGAGTGGAATATTAAGTCAATGGATAGAGAAAGAGGAGAAATACATGCACTTTAAACAAAAACACACACACACAACATGGGACAAGACAACAACTCACCATCTGAGAATGTACATAATACGATGAGTGGAATATTAGGTCAATGGATAGAGAAAGAGAAGAAATACATGCACTATCAACAGAAATACAAACTCAAAACGTGGGAAAAGACAATAACTCACCACCTGAGAATGTACATAATACGGTGAATGCAATATTAGGTCAATTGATAGAGAAAGAGAAGAAATACATGCACTTTCAACAGAAACACACACTCGAAACGTGGGAAAAGACAATAACTCACCACCTGTGAGTATACACAATACGGTGAGTGGAATATTACGTCAATGGATAGAGAAAGAGGAGAAATACATGCACTTTTGAAAGAAACACACACTCAAAACGTGGGAAAAGACAATAACTCACCACCTGAGAATGTACATAATATCGTGAGTGGAATATTAGGACAATGGATAGAAAAAGAGGAGAAACACGTGCACTTTCAACAGAAACACACACTCAAAACGTGGGACAAGACAACAACTCACCGCCTGAGAGTGTACATAATGCGGTGAGTGGAGTATCACGTCAATAGATAGAGAAAGAGGAGAAATACATGCACTTTCAACAGAAACACACACTCAAAACATGGGACAAGACAACAACTCACCGCCTGAGAGTGTACATAATACGGTGAGTGGAATATTAGGTCAATGAATAAAGAAAAAGGAAAAATACATGCACTTTCAACAGAAACACACACTCAAAACGTGGGACAAGACAACAACTCACCGCCTGAGAGTGTACACAATATGGTGAGTGGAATATTAGATACATGGATAGAGAAAGAGGAGAAACACATGCACTTTCAACAGAAACACACACTCAAAACGTGGGACAAGACAACAACTCACCCCCTGAGAATGTACATAATACGGTGAGTGGAATGTTAGGTCAATGAATAGAGAAAGAGGAGAAATACATGCACTTTCAACAGAAACACAAACTCAAAACGTGGGACAAGACAACAACTCACCGCCTGAGAGTGTACATAATATGGTGAGTGGAATATTACATCAATGGATAGAAAAAGAGAAGAAACACATAAACTTAAAAGAAATGCACACTCAAAATATGGGACAAGACAAAAACTTACAAACTGAGAATGTACATAATACGGTGAGTGGAATATTAAGTCAATGGATAGAGAAAGAGAAGAAATACATGCACTTTAAACAAAAACACACACACACAACATGGGACAAGACAACAACTCACCATCTGAGAATGTACATAATACGATGAGTGGAATATTAGGTCAATGGATAGAGAAAGAGAAGAAATACATGCACTATCAACAGAAATACAAACTCAAAACGTGGGAAAAGACAATAACTCACCCCCTGAGAATGTACATAATACGGTGAGTGGAATGTTAGGTCAATGAATAGAGAAAGAGGAGAAATACATGCACTTTCAACAGAAACACAAACTCAAAACGTGGGACAAGACAACAACTCACCGCCTGAGAGTGTACATAATATGGTGAGTGGAATATTACATCAATGGATAGAAAAAGAGAAGAAACACATAAACTTAAAAGAAATGCACACTCAAAATATGGGACAAGACAAAAACTTACAAACTGAGAATGTACATAATACGGTGAGTGGAATATTAAGTCAATGGATAGAGAAAGAGAAGAAATACATGCACTTTAAACAAAAACACACACACACAACATGGGACAAGACAACAACTCACCATCTGAGAATGTACATAATACGATGAGTGGAATATTAGGTCAATGGATAGAGAAAGAGAAGAAATACATGCACTATCAACAGAAATACAAACTCAAAACGTGGGAAAAGACAATAACTCACCACCTGAGAATGTACATAATACGGTGAATGCAATATTAGGTCAATTGATAGAGAAAGAGAAGAAATACATGCACTTTCAACAGAAACACACACTCGAAACGTGGGAAAAGACAATAACTCACCACCTGTGAGTATACACAATACGGTGAGTGGAATATTACGTCAATGGATAGAGAAAGAGGAGAAACACGTGCACTTTCAACAGAAACACACACTCAAAACGTGGGACAAGACAACAACTCACCGCCTGAGAGTGTACATAATGCGGTGAGTGGAGTATCACGTCAATAGATAGAGAAAGAGGAGAAATACATGCACTTTCAACAGAAACACACACTCAAAACGTTGGACAAGACAACAACTCACCACCTGAGAATGTACATAATACGGTGAGTGGAAAATTAGGTCAATGGATTGAGAAAGAGAAGAAATACATGCACTTTCAACAGAAACACACACTCAAAACGTGGGACAAGACAATAACTCACCACCTGAGAGTATACATAATATGGTGAGTGGAATATTAGGTCAATGAATAGAGAAAGAGGAGAAATACATGCACTTTCAACAGAAACACAAACTCAAAATGTGGGACAAGATAACAACTCACCGCCTGAGAGTATACATAATGGGTGAGTGGAGAATTATGTCAATGGATAAAGAAAGAGGAGAAATACATGCACTTTCAACAAAAACAAACACTCAAAACGCTGGACAAGACAATAACTCACCGCCTGAAAGTGTACACAATACGGTGAGTGGAATATTAGGTCAATGGATAGAGAAAGAGGAGAAACACATGCACTTTCAACAGAAACACACACTCAAAACATGAAACAAGACAACAACTCACCCACTGACAATGTACATAATACGGTGAGTGGAATATTACGTCAATGGATAGAGAAAGAGAAGAAAAACATGGACTTTCAACAGAAACACACAAAACATGGGACACGACAACAACTCACCATCTGAGAATGTACATAAAACGGTGAGTGGAATATTACATCAATGGATAGGGAAAGAGTAGAAATACATGCACTTTCTACAGAAACACACACTCAAAACACGGGACGAGAGAGCAACTCACCCGCTGAGAATGTACATAATACGGTGAGTGGAATATTACGTCAATGGATAGACAAAGAGAAGAAATACATGCACTTTCAACAGAAACACACACTCAAAACATGGGACAAGACAACAACTCACTCGCTGAGAATGTACATAATACGGTGAGTGGAATATTACGTCAATGGATAGACAAAGAGAAGAAATACATGCACTTTCAACAGAAACACACACTCAAAACATGGGACTAGACAGCAACTCACCCGCTGAGAATGTACCTAATTATGTGAGTGGAATATTACGTCAATGGATAGAGAAAGAGAAGAAATACATGCACATTCACAGAAACACACGCTCAAAACATGGGACACGGCAACAACTCACCATCTTAGAATGTACATAATACGGTGAGTGGAATATTACATCAAAGGATAGAGAAAGAGAAGAGAAACATGCACTTTCAACAGAAACACACACTCAAAACATGGGACAAGACAGCAACTCACCTCCTGAGAATGTACATAATACGGTGAGTGGAATATTACGTCAATGAATAGAGAAAGAGAAGAAAAACATGCATTTTCAACAGAAACACTCACTCAAAACATGGGACAAGACAGCAACTCACCTCCTAAGAATGCACATAATACGGTGAGTGGAATATTATATCAAAGGATAGAGAAAGAGAAGAAAACATGCACTCTCAACAGAAACACTCATTCAAAACATGGGACAAGACAACAACTCACCTCCTAAGAATGCACATAATACAGTGAGTGGAATATTACGTCAATGGATAGGGATAGAGAAGAAAAACATGGACTTTCAACAGAAACACACACTCAAAACATGGGACAAGACAACAACTCATTTCCTGAGAATGTACATAAAACGGTGAGTGGAATATTACGTCAATGGATAGGGAAAGAGGAGAAATACATGCACTTCCTACAGAAACACACACTAAAAACATGGGACTAGACAACAACTCACCCGCTGAGAATGTACATAATACGGTGAGTGGAATATTACGTCAATGGATAGACAAAGAGAAGAAATACATGCACTTTGAACAGAAACACACATCACTAAAAACATGGGACGAGACAGCAACTCACCCGCTGAGAATGTACAAAATACGGTGAATGGAATATTACGTCAATGGATAGGGAAAGAGTAGAAATACATGCATTTTCTACAGAAACACACACTCAAAACGGGGGACAAGACAGCAACTCACCCGCTGAGAATGTACATAATATGGTGAGTGAAATATTACATCAAAGGATAGAGAAAGAGAAGAAAAACATGCACTTTCAACAGAAACACACACTCAAAACATGGGACAAGACAACAACTCACCTCCTGAGAATGTACATAATACGGTGAGTGGAATATTACGTCAATGGATAGAGAAAGAAAAGAAAAACATGGACTTTCAACAGAAACACACTCAAAACATGGGATAAGACAACAACTCACCTCCTAAGAATGCACATAATACGGTGAGTGGAATGTTATATCAAAGGATAGAGAAAGAGAAGAAAACATGCACTCTCAACAGAAACACTCATTCAAAACATGGGACAAGACAACAACTCACCTCCTAAGAATGCACATAATACAGTGAGTGGAATATTACGTCAATGGATAGGGATAGAGAAGAAAAGCATGGACTTTCAACAGAAACACACACTCAAAACATGGGACAAGACAACAACTCACTTCCTGAGAATGTACATAAAACGGTGAGTGGAATATTACGTCAATGGATAGGGAAAGAGGAGAAATACATGCACTTCCTACAGAAACACACACTAAAAACATGGGACTAGACAACAACTCACCCGCTGAGAATGTACATAATACGGTGAGTGGAATATTACGTCAATGGATAGACAAAGAGAAGAAATACATGCACTTTGAACAGAAACACACATCACTAAAAACATGGGACGAGACAGCAACTCACCCGCTGAGAATGTACAAAATACGGTGAGTGGAATATTACGTCAATGGATAGGGAAAGAGTAGAAATACATGCATTTTCTACAGAAACACACACTCAAAACGCGGGACAAGACAGCAACTCACCCGCTGAGAATGTACATAATATGGTGAGTGAAATATTACATCAAAGGATAGAGAAAGAGAAGAAAAACATGCACTTTCAACAGAAACACACATTCAAAACATGGGACAAGACAACAACTCACCCGCTGAGAATGTACATAATACGGTGAGTGGAATATTACGTCAATGGATAGAGAAAGAGAAGAAAAACATGGACTTTCAACAGAAACACACACTCAAAACATGGGACACGACAACAACTCACCATCTGAGAATGTACATAAAACGGTGAGTGGAATATTACATCAAAGGATAGAGAAAGAGAAGAAAAACATGCACTTTCAACAGAAACACACACTCAAAACATGGGACAAGACAACAACTCACCTCCTGAGAATGTACATAATACGGTGAGTGGAATATTACATCAATGGATAGAAAAAGAGAAGAAAAACATGCACTTTGAACAGAAACACACATCACTAAAAACATGGGACTAGACAGCAACTCACCCGCTGAGAATGTACCTAATTATGTGAGTGGAATATTACGTCAATGGATAGGGATAGAGAAGAAAAGCATGGACTTTCAACAGAAACACACACTCAAAACATGGGACAAGACAACAACTCACTTCCTGAGAATGTACATAAAACGGTGAGTGGAATATTACGTCAATGGATAGGGAAAGAGGAGAAATACATGCACTTCCTACAGAAACACACACTAAAAACATGGGACTAGACAACAACTCACCCGCTGAGAATGTACATAATACGGTGAGTGGAATATTACGTCAATGGATAGACAAAGAGAAGAAATACATGCACTTTGAACAGAAACACACATCACTAAAAACATGGGACGAGACAGCAACTCACCCGCTGAGAATGTACAAAATACGGTGAGTGGAATATTACGTCAATGGATAGGGAAAGAGTAGAAATACATGCATTTTCTACAGAAACACACACTCAAAACGCGGGACAAGACAGCAACTCACCCGCTGAGAATGTACATAATATGGTGAGTGAAATATTACATCAAAGGATAGAGAAAGAGAAGAAAAACATGCACTTTCAACAGAAACACACATTCAAAACATGGGACAAGACAACAACTCACCCGCTGAGAATGTACATAATACGGTGAGTGGAATATTACGTCAATGGATAGAGAAAGAGAAGAAAAACATGGACTTTCAACAGAAACACACACTCAAAACATGGGACACGACAACAACTCACCATCTGAGAATGTACATAAAACGGTGAGTGGAATATTACATCAAAGGATAGAGAAAGAGAAGAAAAACATGCACTTTCAACAGAAACACACACTCAAAACATGGGACAAGACAACAACTCACCTCCTGAGAATGTACATAATACGGTGAGTGGAATATTACATCAATGGATAGAAAAAGAGAAGAAAAACATGCACTTTGAACAGAAACACACATCACTAAAAACATGGGACTAGACAGCAACTCACCCGCTGAGAATGTACCTAATTATGTGAGTGGAATATTACGTCAATGGATAGAGAAAGAGAAGAAATACATGCACATTCACAGAAACACACGCTCAAAACATGGGACACGACAACAACTCACCATCTTAGAATGTACATAATACGGTGAGTGGAATATTATATCAAAGGATAGAGAAAGAGAAGAGAAACATGCACTTTCAACAGAAACACACACTCAAAACATGGGACAAGACAACAACTCACCTCCTGAGAATGTACATAATACGGTGAGTGGAATATTACGTCAATGGATAGAGAAAGAAAAGAAAAACATGGACTTTCAACAGAAACACACTCAAAACATGGGATAAGACAACAACCTCACCTCCTAAGAATGCACATAATACGGTGAGTGGAATGTTATATCAAAGGATAGAGAAAGAGAAGAAAACATGCACTCTCAACAGAAACACTCATTCAAAACATGGGACAAGACAACAACTCACCTCCTAAGAATGCACATAATACAGTGAGTGGAATATTACGTCAATGGATAGGGATAGAGAAGAAAAGCATGGACTTTCAACAGAAACACACACTCAAAACATGGGACAAGACAACAACTCACTTCCTGAGAATGTACATAAAACGGTGAGTGGAATATTACGTCAATGGATAGGGAAAGAGGAGAAATACATGCACTTCCTACAGAAACACACACTAAAAACATGGGACTAGACAACAACTCACCCGCTGAGAATGTACATAATACGGTGAGTGGAATATTACGTCAATGGATAGACAAAGAGAAGAAATACATGCACTTTGAACAGAAACACACATCACTAAAAACATGGGACGAGACAGCAACTCACCCGCTGAGAATGTACAAAATACGGTGAGTGGAATATTACGTCAATGGATAGGGAAAGAGTAGAAATACATGCATTTTCTACAGAAACACACACTCAAAACGCGGGACAAGACAGCAACTCACCCGCTGAGAATGTACATAATATGGTGAGTGAAATATTACATCAAAGGATAGAGAAAGAGAAGAAAAACATGCACTTTCAACAGAAACACACATTCAAAACATGGGACAAGACAACAACTCACCCGCTGAGAATGTACATAATACGGTGAGTGGAATATTACGTCAATGGATAGAGAAAGAGAAGAAAAACATGGACTTTCAACAGAAACACACACTCAAAACATGGGACACGACAACAACTCACCATCTGAGAATGTACATAAAACGGTGAGTGGAATATTACATCAATGGATAGGGAAAGAGTAGAAATACATGCACTTTCAACAGAAACACACACTCAAAACACGGGACGAGAGAGCAACTCACCCGCTGAGAATGTACATAATACGGTGAGTGGAATATTACATCAAAGGATAGAGAAAGAGAAGAAAAACATGCACTTTCAACAGAAACACACACTCAAAACATGGGACAAGACAACAACTCACCTCCTGAGAATGTACATAATACGGTGAGTGGAATATTACGTCAATGGATAGAGAAAGAAAAGAAAAACATGGACTTTCAACAGAAACACACTCAAAACATGGGATAAGACAACAACCTCACCTCCTAAGAATGCACATAATACGGTGAGTGGAATGTTATATCAAAGGATAGAGAAAGAGAAGAAAACATGCACTCTCAACAGAAACACTCATTCAAAACATGGGACAAGACAACAACTCACCTCCTAAGAATGCACATAATACAGTGAGTGGAATATTACGTCAATGGATAGGGATAGAGAAGAAAAGCATGGACTTTCAACAGAAACACACACTCAAAACATGGGACAAGACAACAACTCACTTCCTGAGAATGTACATAAAACGGTGAGTGGAATATTACGTCAATGGATAGGGAAAGAGGAGAAATACATGCACTTCCTACAGAAACACACACTAAAAACATGGGACTAGACAACAACTCACCCGCTGAGAATGTACATAATACGGTGAGTGGAATATTACGTCAATGGATAGACAAAGAGAAGAAATACATGCACTTTGAACAGAAACACACATCACTAAAAACATGGGACGAGACAGCAACTCACCCGCTGAGAATGTACAAAATACGGTGAGTGGAATATTACGTCAATGGATAGGGAAAGAGTAGAAATACATGCATTTTCTACAGAAACACACACTCAAAACGCGGGACAAGACAGCAACTCACCCGCTGAGAATGTACATAATATGGTGAGTGAAATATTACATCAAAGGATAGAGAAAGAGAAGAAAAACATGCACTTTCAACAGAAACACACATTCAAAACATGGGACAAGACAACAACTCACCCGCTGAGAATGTACATAATACGGTGAGTGGAATATTACGTCAATGGATAGAGAAAGAGAAGAAAAACATGGACTTTCAACAGAAACACACACTCAAAACATGGGACACGACAACAACTCACCATCTGAGAATGTACATAAAACGGTGAGTGGAATATTACATCAATGGATAGGGAAAGAGTAGAAATACATGCACTTTCAACAGAAACACACACTCAAAACACGGGACGAGAGAGCAACTCACCCGCTGAGAATGTACATAATACGGTGAGTGGAATATTACATCAAAGGATAGAGAAAGAGAAGAAAAACATGCACTTTCAACAGAAACACACACTCAAAACATGGGACAAGACAACAACTCACCTCCTGAGAATGTACATAATACGGTGAGTGGAATATTACATCAATGGATAGAAAAAGAGAAGAAAAACATGCACTTTGAACAGAAACACACATCACTAAAAACATGGGACTAGACAGCAACTCACCCGCTGAGAATGTACCTAATTATGTGAGTGGAATATTACGTCAATGGATAGAGAAAGAGAAGAAATACATGCACATTCACAGAAACACACGCTCAAAACATGGGACACGACAACAACTCACCATCTTAGAATGTACATAATACGGTGAGTGGAATATTACATCAAAGGATAGAGAAAGAGAAGAGAAACATGCACTTTCAACAGAAACACACACTCAAAACATGGGACAAGACAGCAACTCACCTCCTGAGAATGTACATAATACGGTGAGTGGAATATTACGTCAATGAATAGAGAAAGAGAAGAAAAACATGCATTTTCAACAGAAACACTCACTCAAAACATGGGACAAGACAACAACTCACCTCCTAAGAATGCACATAATACGGTGAGTGGAATATTATATCAAAGGATAGAGAAAGAGAAGAAAACATGCACTCTCAACAGAAACACTCATTCAAAACATGGGACAAGACAACAACTCACCTCCTAAGAATGCACATAATACAGTGAGTGGAATATTACGTCAATGGATAGGGATAGAGAAGAAATACATGCACTTCCTACAGAAACACACACTAAAAACATGGGACTAGACAACAACTCACCTCCTGAGAATGTACATAATACGGTGAGTGGAATATTACGTCAATGGATAGACAAAGAGAAGAAATACATGCACTTTGAACAGAAACACACATCACTAAAAACATGGGACGAGACAGCAACTCACCCGCTGAGAATGTACAAAATACGGTGAATGGAATATTACGTCAATGGATAGGGAAAGAGTAGAAATACATGCATTTTCTACAGAAACACACACTCAAAACGGGGGACAAGACAGCAACTCACCCGCTGAGAATGTACATAATATGGTGAGTGAAATATTACATCAAAGGATAGAGAAAGAGAAGAAAAACATGCACTTTGAACAGAAACACACATCACTAAAAACATGGGACTAGACAGCAACTCACCCGCTGAGAATGTACATAATACGGTGAGTGGAATATTACGTCAATGGATAGAGAAAGAGAAGAAATACATGCACATTCACAGAAACACACGCTCAAAACATGGGACAAGACAACAACTCACTTCCTGAGAATGTACATAAAACGGTGAGTGGAATATTACGTCAATGGATAGGGAAAGAGGAGAAATACATACACTTCCTACAGAAACACACACTAAAAACATGGGACTAGACAACAACTCACCCGCTGAGAATGTACATAATACGGTGAGTGGAATATTACGTCAATGGATAGACAAAGAGAAGAAATACATGCACTTTGAACAGAAACACACATCACTAAAAACATGGGACGAGACAGCAACTCACCCGCTGAGAATGTACAAAATACGGTGAGTGGAATATTACGTCAATGGATAGGGAAAGAGTAGAAATACATGCATTTTCTACAGAAACACACACTCAAAACGCGGGACAAGACAGCAACTCACCCGCTGAGAATGTACATAATATGGTGAGTGAAATATTACATCAAAGGATAGAGAAAGAGAAGAAAAACATGCACTTTCAACAGAAACACACACTCAAAACATGGGACACGACAACAACTCACATTCTGAGAATGTACATAATACAGTGAGTGGAATAATACGTCAATGGATAGAGAAAGAGAAGAAAAACATGCACTTTCAACAGAAACACACACTCAAAACATGGGACAAGACAACAACTCACTTCCTGAGAATGTACATAAAACGGTGAGTGGAATATTACGTCAATGGATAGGGAAAGAGAAGAAATACATGCACTTCCTACAGAAACACACACTAAAAACATGGGAATAGACAACAACTCACCCGCTGAGAATGTACATAATACGGTGAGTGGAATATTACGTCAATGGATAGAGAAAGAGAAGAAAAACATGGACATTCAACAGAAACACACACTCAAAACGTTAGACAAGACAACAACTCACTTCCTGAGAATGTACATAAAACGGTGAGTGGAATATTACGTCAATGGATAGGGAAAGAGTAGAGATACATGCACTTTCTACAGAAACACACACTCAAAACACGGGACGAGACAGCAACTCACCCGCTGAGAATGTACATAATTCGGTGAGTAGAATATTACATCAAAGGATAGAGAAAGAGAAGAAAAACATATACTTTCAACAGAAACACACTCAAAACATGGGACAAGACAACAACTCACCTCCTTAGAATGTACATAATACGGTGAGTGGAATATTACGTCAATGGATAGAGAAAGAGAAGAAAAACATGCACTTTTCAACAGAAACACACATCACTAAAAACATGGGACTAGACAGCAACTCACCCGCTGAGAATGTACATAATACGGTGAGTGGAATATTACGCCAATGGATAGAGAAAGAGAAGAAACACATGGACTTTCAACAGAAACACACACTCAAAACATGGGACAAGACAACAACTCACTTCCTGAGAATGTACATAATACAGTGAGTGGAATATTACGTCCATGGATAGAGAAAGAGAAGAAACACATGCACATTCAACAGAAACACACACTCAAAACATGGGACATGACAACAACTCACCATCTGAGAATGTACATAATACGGTGAGTGGAATATTACATCAAAAGATAGAGAAAGAGAAGAAATACATGCACTTTGAACAGAAACACACACTCAAAACATGGGAGAAGACAGCAACTCACCTCCTGAGAATGTACATAATATGGTGAGTGGAATATTACGTCAATGGATAGAGAAAGAGAAGAAAAACATGCACTTTCAACAGAAACACATGCTCAAAATATGGGACAAGACAATAACTCACCTTCTGAAATATTACGTCAATGGATAGAGAAAGAGGAGAAATACATGCACTTTCAACAGAAACACACATCACTAAAAACATGGGACTAGACAGCAACTCACCCGCTGAGAATGTACATTATACGGTAAATGGAATATTACGTCAATGGATAGAGAAAGAGAAGAAAAACATGCACTTTCAACAGAAACACACACTCAAAATATGGGACAAACAACAACTCACCAACTGAGAATGTACATAATACGGTAAGTGGAATATTACGTCAATGGATAGATAAAGAGAAGAAATACATGCACTTTGAACAGAAACACACATCACTAAAAACATGGGATGAGACAGCAACTCACCTCCTGAGAATGTACAAAATACGGTGAGTGGAATATTACGTCAATGGATAGGGAAAGAGTAGAAATACATGCACTTTCTACAGAAACACACACTCAAAACACGGGACAAGACAGCAACTGACCCGCTGAGAATGTATATAATACAGTGAGTGGAATATTACATCAAAGGATAGAGAAAGAGAAGAAAAACATGCACTTTCAACAGAAACACACACTCAAAACATGGGACAAGACAGCAACTCACCTCCTGAGAATGTACATAATACGGTGAGTGGAATATTATGTGAATGGATAGAGAAAGAGAAGAAAAACATGGACTTTCAACAGAAACACACATCACTAAAAACATGGGACTAGACAGCAACTCACCCGCTGAGAATGTACATAATACGATGAGTGGAATATTACGTCAATGGATAGAGAAAGAGAAGAAAAACATGCACTTTCAACAGAAACACACACTCAAAACATGGGACACAACAACAACTCACCATCTGAGAATGTACATAATACAGTGAGTGGAATATTACGTCAATGGATAGAGAAAGGGAAGAAAAACATTGACTGTCAACAGAAACACACACTCAAAACATGGGACAAGACAACAACTCACTTCCTGAGAATGTACATAATACGGTGAGTGGAATATTACGTCAATGGATAGAGAAAAAGAAGAAATACATAAACATTCAACAGAAACACACACTCAAAACATGGGACACAACAACAACTCACCATCTGAGAATGTACATAATACAGTGAGTGGAATATTACGTCAATGGATAGAGAAAGGGAAGAAAAACATTGACTATCAACAGAAACACACACTCAAAACATGGGACAAGACAGCAACTCACCTCCTGAGAATGTATATAATACGGTGAGTGGAATATTACATCAATGGATAGAGAAAGAGAAGAAAAACATGGACTTTCAACAGAAACACACACTCAAAACATGGGACAAGACAGCAACTCACCTCCTGAGAATGTACATAATACAGTGAGTGGAATATTACGTCAATGGATAGAGAAAGAGAAGAAAGACATGCACTTTCAACAGAAACACACGCTCAAAATATGGGACAAGACAACAACTCACTTCCTGAAATATTACGTCAATGGATAGAGAAAGAGAAGAAATACATGCACTTTGAACAGAAACACACATCACTAAAAACATGGGACGAGACAGCAACTCACCCGCTGAGAATGTACATAATATGGTGAGTGGAATATTACGTCAATGAGTAGAGAAAGAGAAGAAATACATGCACTTTCAACAGAAACACAAACTCAAAACATGGGACAAGACAACAACTCACCGCCTGAGAGTGTACATAATATGGTGAGTGGAATATTACATCAACGGATAGAGAAAGGGGAGAAATACATGCACTTTCAACAGGAAGACACACACTCATAACATGGAACAAGACAACAACTCACCAGCTGAGAATGTACATATTACGGTGAGTGGAACATTAGGTCAATTGATGGCGAAAGAGACGAAACACATAAACTTAACAGAAATGCACACTGAAAACATGGGACAAGAGAAAAACTTACAAACTGAGAATGTACATAATACGGTGAGTGGAATATTAGGTCAATGGATAGAGAAAGAGAAGAAATACATGCACTTTAAACAAAAACACACACACAACATGGGACAAGACAACAACTCACCATCTGAGAATGTACATAATACGGTGAGTGGAATGTTAGGTCAATGAATAGAGAAAGAGAAGAAATACATGCACTTTCAACAGAAACACACACTGAAAACATGGGACAAGACAGCAACTCACCTCCTGAGAATGTACATAATACGGTGAGTGGAATATTACGTCAATGGATAGAGAAAGAGGAGAAATACAAGCACTTTTAATAGAAACACACTGAAAACACAGGACTAGAGAGCAACTCACCTCCTGAGAATGTATATAATACGGTGAGTGGAATATTACGTCAATGGGTAGAGAAAGAGAAGAAATACATGCACTTTCAACAGAAACACACACTCAAAACATGGAACAAGACAACAACTCACCAGCTGAGAATGTACATAATACGGTGAGTAGAACGTTAGGTCAATTGATGGCAAAAGAGAAGAAACACATAAACTTAACAGAAATGCATACTCAAAACATGGGACAAGACAAAAACTTACAAACTGAGAATGTACATAATACGGTGAGTGGAATATTAGGTCAATGGTTAGAGAAAGAGGAGAAACGCATGCACTTTAAAGAAAAACACACACTCAAAACATGGGACAAGACAACAACTCACCATCTGAGAATGTACATAATACGGTGAGTGGAATGTAAGGTCAATGAATAGAGAAAGAGGAGAAATACATGCACTTTCAACAGAAATACACACTCAAAACGTGGGACAAGACAACAACTCACCTCCTGAGAGTGTACACAATATGGTGAGTGGAATATTAGGTCAATGGATAGAGAAAGAGAAGAAATACATGTACTTTCAACAGAAACACACACTCAAAACGTGGGACAAGACAATAACTCACCACCTGAGAGTATGCATAATACGGTGAGTGGATTATAACATCAATGGATAGAGAAAGGGAAGAAATACATGCACTTTCAACAGAAACACACACTCAAAACGTGGGACAAGACAATAACTCACCACCTGAGAGTATGCATAATACGGTGAGTGGATTATAACATCAATGGATAGAGAAAGGGAAGAAATACATGCACTTTCAACAGAAACACACACTCAGAACATTGAACAAGACAGCAACTCACCCGCTAAGAATGTACATAATGCGGTGAGTGGAATATTACATCAATGGATAGGGAAAGAGAAGAAAAACATGTACTTTCAACAGAAACATAACTTCATTGATCTTAATTTGAATTAAGATCAATTAATGAAGTAAGGGAGATGGATGTATTTGAGGTGGTATGAAAAGATAATGATTAAATAAAAAGCTCACTTTTTCACTAGTGGTGGACATACGGTTTTCTACATTCGGTTCATTTTTATTCTGTCCTTTCTTTTCACCCAGTAATCTTAGTTCAGAGTTCTCCTCGCTCATTCTCTCCAGTCTGTGCACAATTGCATGTGACAAGCAGTGAATAAAGAGCTTACAATGGCTACGGGTGCACAATGTCCCCTGTATGAATATCATTAAGTATGGGAGAATAAATATGGCCGACTCGTGGCTGCTGCTTAGGCTTAAGGCTGGTTCATAATATGTCGCAGGTCTTCTGCAACACGACAAGTGTAACCGTGGATAATAGCATAGACCCGCTTCTCACCTGGTCGACGACCAAATGACATCATAATAAAAAAATGGAGGCTAGAAGCAGGTCTGTGTTACACAAGGCTAGCCACTGCCTACGGATTTGAAGTGTGTTAGCGACAACTCGTGGACTATGCGACGAGGATCGACAAACAGCACTTGAACGTTCTGTTCACTTCTATTGAGGTCTAGCTACATACATAGTCAAACAGCTGTTAAACACTGTCTATCACAGCGAACTTAATAAAAGGCAAGACTGTGAGACAGTTAACAGAAATTCTTCTATTTATCTTTCTTCTCGTTCTTCTGGACCCTTTACACCAACAAAGCTAGAGACATACCAACTGATAGATCCAAAATAGCTTGCCACGAAAAGAGGTGGACATCACTATAGGACCCAGGCCTGTAGCCATGCAGCCATCAAGGCAGGGGTTCTTATGGCATTTCATACAACCCACATATGTACATCATCAATCGATGAACCGATCAGTCAAATGATGTTTCATACTAGACAAATTATCTTTTGGTGAAAAATTGCTGTTGCAATCAATTTGAAGAACTTGCTAAGAGGGATTATATTTCAGTCTTTTGGTAATTCAAGCTAGTAGTAGACTCTGGTATCTCTCCTGGGATGCAGACAAACTGGACAGACACATGTCGGGGAAAAAATAGCAGTTACATTAATGAATCAAGTGTCTTATTATCCATTTTGAAACACAATCTGTCTGTTATTATTTGAGATGTTTCATCATTTTAAACTTAATGTAGCACTCCAGTCTCATTTTCAACCCAAAAGGCTACTTATAGGGACTCACTGGAAAGGAGACTAGCATTAATGTGGATAGTGGAAGTGCTTGTAGGCTTTATAGCTACGTTTGCTGAGCTTGCTAGACTCCTAAGCAAGACTTAGTGTAAATAATTACTACAGTAACTTTGCATCCAATCAAATTTCCTGTCACCTATCACCAGGAAAACCAAGCTCATTGTAAGGTGTGTGGGAATACAGTAGGATTGTTGAAAACTAGTTGTGAACAAAGTTCAGAACCTCGCAATTGCTAAAATGAAAATAAATATTTACAATAGAATTTTTTAAATCATTGACAATGAGCTCAATTCCATTGGATTGCTGCTTATGAAACTGCTGTCTGAGAAGGCTTGTCCAGTGCTGAGTGTCTAACTGTATCTTACTATTGCCCATCACACAACTACACAAGTGATAAAAACAAATTTGTCAACATTTTTTGGTATTATCATTTGGTTCTCTTACTTGAACATGTAGGCAAATCCTTTTCTTTGAATCCACAAACAAATATTGAGTTCATGATTGGGCTTAAGGACACGTCCTTTACCGTATAACCGGAAAGGTTGGCGGGGAATTTACTTTCATTGGTGAATTGGCGATTTCTGTGTCCACCGCCAAAGTATAATCCGCCAAATATTTCACTGAAGAAACCAAATATTTTACACTATATATGTAACCATAGAATATCTATGAAGAAACAAGGAATAACCTGCTGATTTTAGGTGGGGGATTGCCCCCAATACTCTGTTGTCGACGGTACAATAACGGCAATAACGTATACGGGCAGTGCACGCACTTCTCAATCTTCAAATTCCCCAAGGCCACAGCGCAACCGTGCTACTGCAGCCATCTTATTATTCATAGATTATGAATATAATTATAGTGTCCCTGGAGGCAATCGCCAAAGTATATAAAATCGCACAATTTGCCAAATTTTCTTCCCGCCAACCTTTTCGGCTATACGGTATATAACAACGTACATTGAACACGTCACACATTAGACTTGCTCCTCATGCATGAATTTGTTTCTGTGATGTGTAGCCAATCTGCATGCCATTGTGTTTAGATGAAGTGCTTTTCATGGATTAGAAGTATCCATGTGGTTGAATGGCAGCTATGACACAAGCAGGCTATACTGTGTATGAAAATGGTTCAAATTTTGGGTTACATTTGATTTGCTTGATTGCAATGAAATCCCCGGGTTCTACAAAGGGCTGTCTTCAGTCGGGCACATTTCACCCGGTATAATTCAGCTAAAATCAGAATCTCACAATTAATTAAAACTATACTGTACATAGTTTATATACTCATTTGCCATATCAGTTTGAAAGTCCACGTCACATTATACAGTGTTCTCCCCGGCCAGAAATAATTTC
This sequence comes from Halisarca cf. caerulea, assembly GCA_963170055.1. NCBI lineage: Eukaryota > Metazoa > Porifera > Demospongiae > Chondrillida > Halisarcidae > Halisarca > Halisarca cf. caerulea. Next base: position 12,641,161 of record CAUJGJ010000397.1, read on the forward strand.
AGGCATGTTGAATAAGTACATACGTACATCATCATATGTTCATGTATGCATCACAAATTACTTGCAGTTTCAGTTTTGGGCACTAGTATGATTTGTACTAAACATAGATTTTCAATGTTTTTCCTACAAATAGTGCGTAATTAAATTTTATACTAAAGAAGGCAGTTGGCCTGGTTCACCAAAACAACGAAAAGATAAACTGAACATCTTCAGAGAAAACACCATATTAATCTACACTTGTCCTTGTGCATTCGCAGTTGTAAAATGGTGCCCTTGAAGATGTCCAACACAATGTCTATTCAATTCTATCACCCGAACAACGAAATTGTGAATCCTACTGTTTGGCAGAAGAAACTTGAAAATCATCGCATACAAGTTTTAGAGATTATTGTTCAAAAATGATGAAGGTTGTTAGACTTTTCCTATCAGACAAGATGGGACTGTCAGGGACCCAAACGTAAGTGACTTTGGGCGCGTTTTGTTTAATACCCAGTGGGGAAATGCACATGAAGTTTACCTTATCACATAGAACACTTTTGCCCGCTTCTCTTAGTGCCACTTCACTGCCACTTTACCTAAAAGGCAACTTGCAACTTGAGCACAAAGGAATGACATATTGCCCAAAACATATCTATGATTAAGTGCGTGGGTGTCTCGATCAGACCCCCCTATGCAACAGAAACGATTAACCTCGCTAAACCACTCGGTAATAATATCTTCCAGAAACAGCTCAGATATTAAGCAGTGCTGCACAGCTCTACCCCACTTTAGGGACTTCCCAACATGACCAGTGCATACAGTACGTTTAATAAGACATACGCAGTTGCTGTAGTTCATTATGTATGTATACGCATTGCTGGTAGGCCCCTAAAGAGAAGGCTAGGGTAGCCTTAAAGAAGACTGCATGATATGTGGCAATTGCAGGGGTGTACGCAGGGTTTTTCAAAGAGGGTTACATATGCAAAGCTTAGGGGAAAACTCCCCATACACAGTGAATTTGGATAAACTTATGTCTTGTTCGATTATCCCTTTTTATCCATTATCAATCATATCAATAACTTGAATCTGTTATCAAGTTTCAACATCAATGTTATAGTGGACACGTGATGAGCAAGCTTGCCTGGTGATGTCAGTCCCCAAAAATGGCCGAGAGAGTGCCACACTACCTCAATGCTTCGTGCTCGCTCAAAGAAGAATCGTCAGTGTGGCCAAAAAGGACAAAAAACTCTGAGAGTAGTGTAAATCTGGATAGGTCACTAAACGCTCAGTTGAAATGCTTACAATACTTGGTTTGTTCGGCTGAATACTTTTCAGACCTGCCAAGTTTTGTCCCCCTGTCATATGGTAAGGTGGTTCATTCGAACCCACTGGAACCCCCCCCCCCCTGGGTACGCCCCTGATCCAATTGCTATTTGGAATAGATATAAGCAGTTATACACACACTCAGTCTCTTACAATGTACGTACATACAGCTTAGTACATACTCTCTTGTATGCTCTGCAGACCTCGTTTGAGATGTTTCCAATTCATTCTGAAGACTTTCAATCTCTTTCTCCTTGCTACTTCTCAACTTCTTGTGTTCCCTCTCGTTATTCCGGGACGCAAGCAGCCTGCATGACAATAAATAACATTGTGTTAATCAAAATTCCATAATACTGGTGTTCGAATCTGCATTTATATAGACATTTAACAAATCAATATTAATGTGAGACCCTTTTTCATTAACCAGGCAGAAGGTATTAAATTAAATACAACCACAACACGCATGTACTTACATCTCCTCCCTTCTCTCTGCTGTTCCCTTCCCAATCTGCAACTCTCTTTCCTTCTCCTCAAGTGCAGTGGTCGGTTGACCAATTCGACGCTCCAGGTTCTATGGAATATCATTTGACATACTGTGCATTCAACAATGCATGGCGCAGTACTCGAAAGTTTTTAATGGAATTCACTACCCAGGAAAGGGCGGCATCCAGCCACCTCGTGACTCCCTAACGGATCTAATGGTTACGGAAGTCTAGGGCAACTAAACCTGTCTGCTGCTGAGGGTGTAAGACCTCCTTTCCAGACTAACTGGGCTAGGCTAGGTTTGGTTGCCCTAGACTTCCATAACCATTAGGTCTGTTAGGGAGGCACGAGGTGGCTGGATGCCGCCCTTTCCTGGGTAGTGGTTTCCATTAAAAACTTTCCTTTAGATTAGCCTTAAGAATGCACATGCACACACAAGTGCGCATGCACACATACTGTACACACAGTCACACATACGTATATGCACACAACACAAGCACAAAACACACACACATGCACACACACACACACACACACACACACACACACACACACACACACACACACACACACACATACACACACCAGGGGCATAACTAGGATTTTTAGAAAGAAGATGCAATATTTTTTTTCTCCAGATTTCAAGATCGAAGCATAAAAGTGCTTTCTATTGTCCTCGATCAAAGCAAGCAGCTATGTACACATCATGATGTCATAAAAATGGCCACCCTTTCAGAAAGATTGGACCTTTCTAAAGTTTTTACAGCATTTCAGCAACCACAGGAGCAATTTTGGGTTGCTTCTTCATGTAAGACTCACGAAATGCACATGTACATATGTTGCATATGCACAAAATGCATGTAACTGTATATATGTATGTTACAGTACATGTTCACGAAATTCATGTATGTCACAAAATACAAAACATATTTGCTATACCTCTTTTTTCTAAGTAGGGAAACTTGTCTTTCGTTGATTATTTTGCCTTCTGCCTTGTGGCTAATTACGCCCTAGCACATGTACACACACACACACACACACACACACACACACACACACACACACACACACACACACACACACACATGTACACACACACACATGTACACACACACACACACACACACACACATGTACACACACACACACACACACACACATACACACACACACACACACACACACACACACACACACACACACAAACACTGCATGCTCTTAACCTTGGCTGTTGTCAACTCATATTGGAACTGCTCTGACGTTTCCTCAGCTTCTTTCAGTTTTAGTCTCAAACCATCTCCTTCGGACTGTGTGTGAAAAGGTGCGCGTAAGCAGTAGTATTAGGCTACTCCATATCATACTTACAGTGTTAAATAACAGCTCTGTTAAGTACACATACATACAGACAAATACTCATTTGCGATGCCTGTTTATTCAAAGTAGGAAACTTGTCTTTTGTTAATTATTAAGTGAATTGCACCACTTCACCTCTGAAAGGTCCCAAATAAATTACCAGAGATTGCTGAAAAGCTCTACCTCGTGGCTAGTTACGCTCTAGCACATGTACACGCACACACACACACGATAGATACTCTAACCACACACACACACACATGTACACACACACACACACATGTACACACACACACACACACATGTACACACACACACACACACACACACACACACACACACACACACACACACACACACAAACACGGCATGCTCTTAACCTTGGCTGTTGCCAAATCATATTGGAGCTGCTCTGACGTTTCCTCAGCTTCTTTCAGTTTTAGTCTCAAACCATCTCCTTCGGACTGTGTGTGAAAAGGTGCACGTAAGCAGTAGTATTAGGCTACTCCACATCATACTTATAGTGTTAAATAATAGCTCTGTTAAGTACACATACATACACACACAAGCATACCAATAATACTATGATATTGCATAACATGTACTCTTACAATTATACAAATACAGTGAAACCTCTGAATAAAGGATACTTTGGGGGCGGCATAAATTCAGCTGATTTCACTGTTCTTTGTATGTAGAGAGTCTTTCCTCTTTGGGGAGGAGGGGGTCTCAAAATGTATTGTAGGAATTAGAGTTATACTAGGACTGTAAGTCGTGTCCTTTGTAGAGAGGTTTGTTATACTGTGTCCTAACTTGGGAGAGTCCATGGACTAACGGAGCTAAGTTGTACATTTTATATATTATGTTAATAATTAACTATAGTATCCGTTACCATGGTAACATGATTGTACTGTGATTTATGCTGTATAAAAACATGGATGCTGATCTTTCCTTGAGATTATAGAGGAGCAGGCCCTTAGGAAGGGTATTAGGAATGGTCTAGAACTCATGAACTCAGTCCAACTAAACTCTGTCTAGCCCTATACCTGTCTAACTTCATGTATGTATCACCTATATTTATCAGCTCTATGCCCGCTTTGCCCTGTGCCAGCCTAGCTATGTACCTGTTTCACAACTTACCCTTGTTCCAAGTGTTTTTGGAGGAAGCTTTTCTCATATAGCTTTTTGCACAGTCCTGTGTCAATCCTACATTCTTTTAGCATTTTTAAATGGCTATAAACAGTACACAGTCAGACCTCACTTATCCGCAAATATCCATTCTGGATAAAATTGCGGAATTAAAGTGAGGGAACTGGATATCTGAGGTGCGGATAAGCAAAAATTATTGCAGATTTGTCCCAATAAAAACTACCACGGAAGGCGAAGGAACTATATATCTGAGGTGTGGATAAGTGAGGTCTCACTGAATACCCAAAACTATCTGATGTAGCACTGACATCCACACATACATATATGCATACGCACATCAACACTCACAAGTACTTCAACTGATGCTTGTTTAAGATCACAGGCAAAGTAGCCGAATACAACTAGGTGTGTTATCTCAAACTTCCTCTTCAGCTCTGACAAGTGAGAGATGACCTTAGGAGATAGGAGAACAGCATCTATCCTCAAGATGGAGAAGAACAGGATGGTACAACCTCCAGCAAAGCCTTCAAACAAGGCCTCCTTAAGTTGGAGCATCTTCACCAGGTACTTTTTAATGTGGAGAACGAGTGACAGGAATACCTGGTCTTTAGAAAGAACAACAGCCATGTGGGTGTAGTCCTTACGAGGTGGGAGGGTCACTTTTCTGGTTTTGAAAGAGAGCAATGTTGTCTCCAGACGCTCGGCCAATTTGCCTTCATACTTCTCTAGATCATCTTTCAGCTTCCTGCACTCCAGCACATCAACAGCATGATGTACCAGGAGGATCTCCAATGCATTGGACTTCTCAGCGATGAAGTCAAATAGCCCACCAGAGGTGTCTGGAACATCTGGCAGTGGTGCAGTCCTCACACCATGAATGTAGCGACGGTACTTCAAGCGAATTATAGCGCGTAGTTCAGTGATCTTTTTCGGACCTGCTGGTGTCAGCTCAGAAGCCAATTTTCCCATAATCCTGTCAAAATCATCGTCAAAATCCTCCAGACGTTGTAGGGGTTTGTTGTTCCCATATATTTCGACAATCTGTTTTATCTTCTGTGATCTCTCATCTCCTGTGAACAAAGCTGATGTAGATTCACCTTGTGTGGTTGGTGGAGAGGATGGCAGATCTGAAATTGAAAATAAGAGACTGACACGCTATTGCTTTCAATCATCCAGACACACTGCAATTCTACAGTGATGCCCTCATGCAGTTAGTATAAACCTAGCTAGGGATAGTACATATTGATGTGTATACTCCTTGCTCTATCCCTATATCTCATTACAAACTGCCTGTCCAACCTATAGACACCACCCTAAATAGGGACACATACGTATCAAGCTAAGGCTGTGGTATATATGTCATGCAGTGTATATGTACCAGCTGTCAACATTATACATATACTAGGCTATAGCCATAGATACCAGGCTATAGCCATAGGTTATCTATGCTATAACAGGCTCTATAACTACCGTCCAATATGTGATCAGTTGATATGACATCATATGTAGTGTTACAAGTAATTCAGGTAAAAAAAAACGTGGGGCTGCTGCCCCTCATCCCAAAATACTTGCGAACATAACAATTTATCTCTGCAACAATTCAGGTTTACGAATGGGTTTCATCCTTCAGCTTTGTATTTGTTGCCTTTGTTGCACTTTTGAAGAAAATTCGCTGCATTTTGGCAGTTCCTGCCGATAAAACCATGGCTGAAACTGTCGCAGGCAGCCCCTAAAAATGGCCACCTCAGTGCAGTTAGCTTCAGGTCTTGAAAATGCATGTCTACTTTATTAAACATTTGAGCTAAATATTTAATAATTTAGTCTCAAATAGAGGCATTTAAATCCCTAATGGTGCATGATTAATTCTGCACCAATATTCACATATCGGGACAAACACCGTCCCATGCAGTCAGGAATTGGTACAGAAGCTTAAAATTGAGACTGTCCCGCCTAAATTGGGATGGTTAAACAGACTGTCATTACTGGATGAGGTAGACCTGCCCCCTTAAAACAACACTGATAGTATATTAAAGGGCAACTGAACCCAAAATATTGCATGGATACATTTTTTACATTTTTCAAAAATAGACAATATTAGAATCTGGTTAGTAAGAACAATGTTAATAAGTAATACCTGGTTAGGAAGTACAAGGATATGGTACCCCAGCTTATAACCCATAATACTAATCTATATGGTTAGCAAGCACTACTGATAGTGAGTAGCAATTTGGAGGGTCCCCGGTGTACTCACTAACAAGGTTGACTGCATACATATATACTTCTAAACCTTAAAATGGTACCAAGGCTTGCTTGTGATAGACAATAGGGACCTTTTGCAACTCGTAATTTGGGCCAATCACGAGAGCTTACTCGTGAGTGGCCATGCAGAATGACTCGTCACGTACCGAAATATGAGTTCGTTATTACGAGTGAGCGGTTGGTCACTCGTGACAGCATACAAGTGTTCTTTCCCTTGATAAGCTTAGAAATTTAGCAAGGTATTCCACATTAAAGTTGCTTCTGAAGCATTTTAGCTACACTGAAGACTGAGAGTAATGGCCGAAACAGCACAAGAAATTTTACGAAGGAAAGAAAGTTCGCCAAAAGTTTACAATCGAGCATGATATTTCGTTCTTACGTCCAAAATTGAGAAATATCGAAGCCTGACTGTTCTGAAATGCTTCCCTGGCAAAAGAGAGAAGTAGACATTGTACGGCAACCACACCTCCCGTGCACCATGTTTTTGCGGTCATGACATGAAAAAATGTAGATGGAAGGATTTTGCAGGTCATTTATATGGCGTGATACGGATGTAGCAGTTCGAGAGAAGTTACAACAATGGAGAATTGCTGGAAGGAGCCGATTTTGGCATAATCGAAGAGTGGTAGCTCAGGGCAGCCATCCTTTGAAGATGAAATGCGAAAGTACTGTCTGACTCAGTGGTGTTTGTGCTGAAAAAGCACTATGCCAAAAGGAAAGCCTATTATGCTAACTACAAAACCGTATCAACTTCACTGATTTATGGTAAACATGGTTATACCAATCTAAAAGATGATGATGAAGTAAAAATAGTTGCTATTGATTATACTGTATACTGAATGAAGCTTGGGTAGATGTGGATAATGAGAGCTTTGCAGCACTTAGTTGCCCACAACAATACTTGTACCAAATGGCGTCTGATTTGGCTTCAAACAACTGTATACACAGTAGAAGAAGCACGCAGTATCCTGAATAGAGCCATCCAGCTCACACATACAGACAAGCATTTATGCCTATTTATGCGGATTTTTCACATAATTCCAGCCGATCAACCATCGGTAGAGATTTATAATAACAGATCCTAGAGGAAGGGGAGAAGATATTGCCCCAGCCAGAAATGCCATTTTAAGCTGTGGCATCTAGAAACAACGATGACTCAATGGTACCAATTGATTTTGTCACTTGCCACCCACTTTGAATTGGTAACCATAATGTTCTCTTCTCGTAGAAATATCATTTGCAATTAAACGCCAAAGAGAAGATAAACTGATCAGAGTAGCTTCCGAGGTAAATTGATCACTTTCGAAATGCCTTGGGACAAGCATCCTTTTGCAAAAAAAGTGAAGCAAAGTGGAAAAAACGAAGTCGGTACATTTTAGTCACTGAAAGGCAAATTTTTCAGCTTCAGAGAGGCTAATTGTTCCTCGAATTGTCTTAAACCCTCCACAGGGAGATGATGGAGGCTAATTTATGGAAATATTCTGTCTCTGTCGTTGCATGCTGTGGGCAAAGAGATAGAAATTAAGACGGTAGGATATTAGGTGAACGCCATACTTATGGTAAGTCGCTACCAACTACATCACGTATACGATGACGTCACAGGAGTATCTATGAAAAAACATGGGGCACATGTCAAGGTCATTTTTGGGTCTTTGACCTTGAATAATTGCCAAACTAAGCAACATATGCAAGAATGACCAGTGCCTGAGATACTTCCATGAATTTGGGGTCAGTTTCCTTCTAAGCACTTTTGATTGCAAAATTAATGTACTTTAAATTCTAACACTATATACTTGCTACCCAAGCAAGTACAACTGCCTATCACTGAGAAATAGTGAAAATGTTTGCACACTCACCTCTTGCAGCAGATTGTGAGTCAACATCTCTTTCGGTTTCAGATGGATGAGTAGGGGTGCGTTGGAGTCTAAAGATCCAGTCGGAAAAAATACTATCCATCCATGCATGTTGATCAGTATATGCATAGATAAAATCCATCCACAATACCATATACAAACATACAGCTAAGCAGAGTATTCACAAACCACACTACCACCCCCTCCACACAACACACACACACACACACACACACACACACACACACACACACACCACAACACACACACACACACACACACACACACACACACACACACACACACACACACACCACAACACACACACACACACACACACACACACACACACACACACACACACACACACACACATACACACACACACACACACACACACACACACACACAGAATCATTACGATGCAACATAAATTTATAGCTTCCTCTTTGGTGCAACCATGCATGCATGAACGGTGCACCCGTACATCATACATAAAAGCATTTGACGGAAGGAAGCCTACTAATAGCACATGGACCTCACTTCTTCATTTCGTCTCTTATTTTCTGAGCTATTTTACGGAAGCGAGGCTTCGCAGGCTTGGAGGATTCGTCCAAGAAGGAACAGAACTCTTCCAGCATCTCTTCCTCGTAGTACGAGCTCATGTAGTCCAGTAAACCGTCCACAGCATGACCGCCTCCTTTGCTCACCAGGACATCAAGTTGACTGGCACTGCTTTCATCGAGTAGTTGTTTCCTCTTCAGACCCGAGATCAGGCTAGAGTCTACACGCAGGAAATTGTGCAGATAGTCACTTAGATTCTTCAATGCAGTCTTCACTGCAGCTTCTTCGTCAATAAGGGCTAAAGCCATCACGAATTTGGCAAGAGTCTGGTCTAGCCGGTTAGACTTGCCCCATTTAGTGCGCAATCAAAGTCCTTCACCCAATATGGCCGAATGGATATGGTCACTAGCCATTAGGGAGAGCCGGTTAGCATTTACATCTGATGCAATATTGTATCAGTGTTACGCAATATCATGGCTAGATAATAAGGTTAGTCCCTGTAAGGTTCCATTATCCTAGTTTCTGTAGTGGCATAGTAGCTGTAATTGTAGTAGTGTGTAGTGAGTAGTGTGTAGTAGCTGTAGTGTGTGTAGTAGCTGTAGTGTGTGTAGTAGCTGTAGTGTGTGTACACACACTACACACACTACAGCTACTACACACACTACAGTTGCTACACACACTACAGCTACTACACACACTACAACTACAACACACACTACAGCTACTACACACACTACAGCCACTACACACACTACAGCTACGACACACACTACAGCTACTACACACACTACAGCTACTACACACACTACAGCTACTACAGCTACTACACACACTACAGCTACTACACACACTACAGCTACTACACACACTACAGCTACTACACACACTACAGCTACTACACACACTACACACACTACAGCTACTACACACACTACAGCCACTACACACACTACAGCTACGACACACACTACAGCTACTACACACACTACAGCTACTACACACACTACAGCTACTACAGCTACTACACACACTACAGCTACTACACACACTACAGCTACTACACACACTACACACACTACAGCTACTACACACACTACAGCCACTACACACACTACAGCTACGACACACACTACAGCTACTACACACACTACAGCTACTACACACACTACAGCTACTACAGCTACTACACACACTACAGCTACTACACACACTACAGCTACTACACACACTACAGCTACTACACACACTACAGCTACTACAGCTACTACACACACTACAGCTACTACACACACTACAGTTGCTACACACACTACAGCTACTACACACACTACAGCTACTACACACACTACACACACTACAGCTACTACACGCACTACAGCTACTACACACACTACAGCTACTACACACACTACAGCTACTACACACACTACAGCCACTACACACACTACAGCTACTACAGCTACTACAGGTATATTATATTATACACACTTACATGTTGCATAATACTTTATACTTATTGCATCATTATCAAAATGCTAACCGGCTCTCCCTAATGGCTAGTGACCATAGTATTCATTCAATCTGTCGTTGCGTGTAGAGTATAGAGAGTCTATGGCCAGACTACAAATGTGCTGCTAGACGGTCCAGTAACCGCCCTCAAATGGCACATGCAATGGAAAAGAAGAGGGGCTATGAACCCAGTGTCACAGATATTGAGCACTGACACTGCCAGCAATCAACTTTTACTAAAGACTGTCTGCATGATTGGAGAAAACATGGCGAAAAGAAAGACATACTCCACAGCAAAGTAATCAATGTACTTCGATGCAAGCTGAGGTTTGCTTTGATTCAATCAGCTGTTATGCATGTCCATCAGAGGAGCCCTGGCTGATCGTCATCCAGCATATTTTGTACATGTAAGGTAAAGGGGGGGTAATTTGGAACACGATGGTAATTTAGAGCAGGGCCAGTAACTTTTGCTGTGGTTAAGTTGCCCAGCCATTCTTGCTACTGCCAAACTCCCCCTTCAGGGAGATAACACAGACAAGAAATACCGGATGTAGCTTGTGGTTGGCACGGCTTTTGGCCTGACTGTTCCAAATTACCTGCCGTTCCAAATTACCGCCCTTTACCTTATAGCAGCTGGGATCAGAGTTGCAGTCACACTCTGGTCACATGACTAGTGTATATGGTGGGTCGGTTGCAGCCTGGTTCTCGAGACTACCCACATCCAGCATGTTGTACCTGACATAGGTGTAGGAACCATGGGGGGTGAGGGGAGTATAGCCCCCTCAATATTTTATTTCTTCTGAGATATATTCTTGCCAGTATGAAAGTTCTAGTGCTGCATGTAAGATTATTTATATATAACTTGTAAATTTCTAGGTTCTGAAAAGTTAGGGAAAATATCCAAATATTCAGTTCTATTCAATACTCCACTAACTATCCCAAGATAGGAAGAGACTGTCCTTTAATTCGAAGAAGTCCACAAGGCCTGCTTGCGTACAATCCTCTTTCCACTATGCATTTGTAGGCGTTTGTGAGGTGCACTGTGTATGAGCATAGATACTAATAGGGTTTGTATTATCTATGGTATAAGCAAGAAAACGTTGTTTAGTTTTGGTTTTATACTTTGACCTCCAAGCATAGTGAGTCAGCTGACAGCCACCAAAGTACAATTTTATTGAGACCATTGTTTAGTAATACACTGAAACCTCTTATAATGAACTCCCCTAATAGTGGAAACCTCTCTACAACAAACTACTCTTGTGGGTCCAAATGGATTACCATGTATATACAACAACCTCTGAATAGTGGAAACCTCTGTATAGCAAACTGTTTTTCAGTCCCCAAAGTGTCCGTTATAGAGAGGTTCCACTGTACATGATTGTGCCTTTCCAGTCAATGTTTGCCATCTAATTATTCAATTAATTAATTTTGCACATGAATTGAACATGAATTTGAATGAACCCCCCCCACCCCCCCAAGTACAAATGGTTCCTATGCGTGTATAGCAACTGGGGTAAAGAATTGTACCAATCCCAGAATTTATGTTTTACAGTTGTTCATTTGGTCACTGAAAGACAAGCTGAAATATGATAAAATAATGGAAAAGCTTCTTGTATGTGTTTGCATGTGTACATGCCATTGTCTGTTCTCTTGCATATGATTTAGCAACATGTCCTCTTGGGCTGTCGTCCTTTTTCAGTTGTGGGAGCCATTTGTGTGACATTTCTGCTGCTTTTATATACCCCCTATCTACCCCTCCCCCCCATGCACCCCCACCCCAACACCAATACTATCTGATTGTGGTAGCCTTTTTGTGTGCATTTTGTCCTCTATCAGCCCTTATCTCCTGAGAATTTTCCATTGCTGACCATTAATGCAATATGGCAGGAAAGTTGTGTGTGTACCCCCTCTTGAGAAACCACCCTTATGACAGATCACTGAGTGTGCTGGTTACAAATGCTTATATCCTCACTGGTTGAGGTAGCCATTTTTCCTTTCCTACAGTATTACAGGGCTACGAATAGTAGTCTGTCATCTGCCATTTTCTAAACAAAACATGAAATATGGCTGACTGTGTTGTAGTCTTGTGTCGCACCAACCCGCTAGTCTCGTGTCACACAGACCCACTACCCACCTCCAATTTATGGTGACATTACATCAACAGTGAAACGAGGTTACATCACCATAAAATGGAGGTAAGGAGAGGGTCTGTGCGTTGCAAGACTAATTGAGCTGGATTAGCCATTTGGCTAACTAGAACTTTGTTGTATGTTAAATTCTCAGAACTGCTGAAACTGAGAGCTGAGCCTCTGTTATAGTTATTGCTAACAAGTGCTGTTTCTGCAGTGTCAAACATGGAGTTCTACTGATAAGCATTACATTGTGGCAATGGAATCTGTTGACACAAAATTGCTTAACATGAAATATTGCTTAATATGAAAGCAGTGAACAGCCTCTTCAATGCTTCTGGTATATCTAAGTGCTCTGATAACATGAAATTCTGATCAACATTTTTAATCAGTCCCTTGCGTTTTGTCCACTGTATGTACGTATGGATTTAATGACCAGTAAAAATGGCCGACCAATTATCAGTAGATCCCACCAATACCTGGGTCCTAGCCGTAAAGATTGAAAGCTATCTCTACCACTGCTCCCAATCCACATCAGATTCTGTTTTTACATGGTTATGCACTGATGTTTGTGGCAGCCATTTTGTGTGCATTTTATATAGCAAAATTCGTACTAAAGTTTAGTCCTCTGCCAACCTCACAACCCACTGGGTTAACTGAGGTGTGTAGCTATCTTGAATTAATTACAGCTGCAGTATTGTTTCTTGCCCCAGTCTATCCTATACTGTATCCTGGATGGTATTGACAATTATAACTAGTAACTACCTAATTGACAGATAGTCAGTATTAGTCGGTATACCTCAATATCTATCTATATATCCAATGGTATTATTCCAATTTTTATCCCTCAGTTATGACATATATATATATATAACTTAGGGTTGGTTGAAAATATCTTGGTACTATGTACCCAGGCCAATTGGAAACCTTAGCCATATATTGGACTTCTGCTGTCAGTCTTACTTATTTCAACCCAACCATTGTCCAGGGCTAACACACTGTAGTTCAGCCATGCAGCTGTGACCCACGTTCAAGCATTAGGGCCGACAGCGGGAAAGGGAAGCATTTCCCTTGCCCACTCCCAGCGCTTGCATACAAACGTGGGTCACAGCTAGCTTGACTACCTACACTGCTGTATAGTATGGGTAGCCATTTTGTTTCAATATGGCAGTGCTGTGTTTTCATCCCCATCTCCCCCACACAGTGTTCACAGTCAGTAGTGATGGAGATGTGAGAGTGTGGGAGAAGTTCACTGGAGAGTGTAGGAAGGTCCTCCAGTGGCAGCAGTACCCCATCAACTGCATGGTGCTGGGGAGGAGCAGCCTCTACGCTGGCTCCTACGACAAGTCTGTCATCGTTTGGGACATTAGACATTTCGTGAAGTTGTGACGAGAAAAAGACAGATGATTTGTAGTTTTTACAACCGTGACAATTTCACCAAAATTTATATTTACGCACATTTACTCTGACGTTCATTTATTGACTGTCAATTAAACAAATTATTATCTATTATTATTATTGTCAATTTCTCATATTCTCTGTTCGTTATTGTATTGATTTTTAAATATCGTATATACATTTGGTCCAGCTATCTTCAACTTATTTGTTCCATTTATTGGAATACTATTGCGTGAAGAAATTATGTACACCTCCCACCAGTACACCTCCCACCAGTACACCTCAAGCCAGTACACCTCCAACCAGTACACCTCCAACCATGCAGTATGCCTCCAATTAATGTTTGTCACTAGCACGTACACCACACACACAAGGTTAGTTCATGTACTGTACATGTGTCCACAGTACATGTGTCCACTGTACATGTGTATACTGTACATGTGTCCACTGTACATGTGTCCACTGTACATGTGTACACTGTACATGTGTCCACTGTACATGTGTCCACAGTACATGTGTACACTGTACATGTGCCCACTGTACATGTGTCCACTGTACATGTGTACACTGTACATGCATGGAAATGTGTTGGGCCATGCAAATATTGGTCTTATAGCACACCTATTATACCAATGTAATGCTACACTTGTACTAAGACACACACAGCACTTCAGGAACCTCGTGTTAGTCCAGCCAGCTGCATGCGACCCACGTACACAAGTGCCGGGCCCCTGGAGGAAACGTTTCCTTCCATCCTCATGTGATCAATGCATGTTTGTGTACATATGTGGGTAACAGCTGCCTGCAGCTGGACTATAGCTACCACGAGGTTTGCGAAGTGCTGTGTGTGTATTAGTACATGTGTAGCATTAATAATAATCATCATCACTGGTCATAGCCAAAACGGCCCTTGACCTCAGCAGAATAAATCATTACTTCCTGCAAGACAGCAGGCAAAGAGTCAGATAACGCATAGTATACAAAGAGGTGAGACAAAAACAACCGAAAAGCAATAAACAAGAATAGGAATGAACAACTACACCTAAACACAGGGAGCACAGCTATGCAACGTTACTGGACAGATGACACACAGAAACTGATATTATAATGATTATGCAGGAGGGGACAAGTGAGAAAATCTAATTTGCATGGCCTTATATATAAAATATGCAGTTTGATTTATAATAGATAGGTCGGGATTACACATTAAAAAGGTAAATTTGTCTATAGAGCACAAATAAATAAAGTAGGGGTTGATATTGGTGGCTAATTGCATGAGTGGGAACCTTAAATTGTGATAGAATTTGCAATCAATCAAAAAATGTATTTCGTCTTCTATAGCCTGTGATTGGCATAATGTACATAGTCTTTCGTTAACAGGTATCGGGGGCTTGCAGTGTCGGCCAGATTCAATGAGGAGTTTATGATCAGATAGGCGGAATTTAGTCAAGGCTTGTCTAATCTTAGGATTAGAAATAGAATGTAGGTAAGGCTCAGACATTCTAATGTCCTTTTTGATCAGACGGTATGATCTCAGTTTGCTCCCTCCGGACTGAGTGAGGCCCCTGTCACAGTCAATATCAGATTGCAGCTTCTGAGTTGATTGATCACAGAGGCGCGATAGGACCGCCGTCAAGCTTGCCGATGTTAAGTGTGGGTTATATCCGAGATGTTGTAGTTTAGTAATGGCTTTATGTGCCCACGAGCTGTAGCCAGTTGTAGATAAATCTTGGGAAATAGCAAATGCTAAATTGGTAAGAGAGCTAGGATCTGAGGTACAAATTCGATAATAGTACTTTAGTACTGCACAAGAACACTCGTGAGACATTGGTAGAGAGCCAGTCTCGGCCAGGATAGCAGGGTTAGCACATGATTGGGAAACTTTTAGGATAAATTTGTAATATTTACGGTGGATTTTTTCAAGTGTATCTACGTTGTAAAGACCCCAAATTTCAGCATTGTACATCAGAATCGGATAGATCAAAGATTTAAAAAGGTGTTGGAGGACTTGGTAATTGGTAATACCTAAAGAAATTACCCTGACTTGCAGTTGGCTCACAGATTTGTTGGCCCTATCGTAGATCTGAGAAATACATTCTGTGAAGGTACAATTCCAATTGAGCCAAGTTCCCAAGTACTTGTATTTTCCAACCACTTCAAGTGGCTGAGAATTAATTTCCCATTGATAAATGACATACTTTGGGTTTTGTCCAAATACAAGAATTTTGGTTTTTGTTGGGTTTATCTCGAAGTGGTAGTTTGTACAATAGGAATGCAAGGAGTCTATCATGTCTTGCAGTTTGCTCTGGTCCTCGGAGAATAAGACTATGTCGTCAGCAAAGAGAAGGCATGTGGAAGGGAAAAAGGTACATGTAATGGGTACAGAGGAATTGATGTGCTGTGGTAAGTCATTAATAAATAAGGAAAAAAGCAGTGGGCTCAGGTTACACCCTTGCTTGACACCTTTACTAGTAGGGAAGAAATTAGATTGGCCTTGATGGCCCTGGACACATGAAGTAGACTTAGAATAGTACGATTGTACAACTTTGATGATGTATGGGGGTAATCTTATGGAGGAGAGTTTAGACCAAAGCAGAGAATGTGGCACGGAGTCAAATGCTTTTTTTAGGTCCACAAAACAACAGTAAAGCTTCTTTTTCTTGTGACGTTGATACTCAGCAAGAGTGTGTAAAACAAAAATGGCATCAGAAGCACGTTTGCCTTTTTGAAAACCAAACTGTTCTTTTGGTAAAAGGTGACGTTCTTCTGCCCAGGAAGTAATCCGGGTGCAGAGAATGCTGGTGAATAGTTTACCTATGCAGCTGATAAGTGAAATTCCCCGGTAGTTGGTTGGATTGTTCCTATCACCTGATTTATAGATAGGATGAATAATTGATTCGGCCCATTTGGATGGGTATTCACCTGTATGTAGTATGACATTGTAGATGTTCTGAAGGGCTAGTAACCATGAAGTAGGCAAAGATTTCAAAACTTCATTAGTGATGTGGTCACTTCCGGGCGATTTACCTGATTTTAGATTTAAGATAGACGATTCTATTTCTTGCAAGGAAATATCACTGATGGATTCTACAGGTGAAGGGGGTTGCGATGAGACCTCGTCAACAGTATTAATGTTAGGGTAGTGACATACACTGTCAGTTGAGGATAAAGAGTCATGGTGAGTTGTTGGATTATTATCGTCATCAGATTCTTTGAAAAGCTCTCTAAAGTAGTGTTCCCATAGGGAACTTGTGATGTTGTTATCAACTGATTCAGATTTTGGTTTCAGAGCCTTCCAAAATGCTTTCGGATTTGAACGTGCTTTTGTCAACATTTCTCTGTTCCATTTTTGTAAAGCTGAAGCTTTTTTGATTCTAATAACCCGTTTCCAGGTTGATTTTGCATCATAGTAGGCTTTTCGACGATCTTGATCTAAGAATTGTTTCCTCCATGCAGATAGCTTTGAGGATACATTCTTTTTCATTGCCCGGCATTCATCATCAAACCATGGAATAGTTTGTTTATAATGTTGTTTCTTATTTTTAGGCTTGTTAGCACTTTTCATTGGAACTATCTTAGCAAATCCAGAATTTAAGGCAAGTTGAACAATCTGATTTGTAAACGAATTAGCTACTTCGTCGATGTCTGATGCCGATGGGTGATTCTGCAAGTTAGGGATTCGAGGTTGTGTTGATTCAATAATTTCCAAGAATTTGTCGAGGTTGTTTTCAAACCAAATCACTTTGCTGGCATTTATAACATCTGAATCGTTACATTCATAGTCTGTGTTGTGACGTTCATGCACATCATTACAAAGATCATTAGCTAGACAGGTAGTTGATTGCATGGACTGGCTGATCACAGATGGACTGCGACCAGTGGAGAGGGTTAGTGTAATGGGACAGTGGTCGGTATAAGCTTGAAGGTCACCAACTGCAAAAGTTCGTACAAGGTGGGTTAGAGAACTATTAACGATAGCATAATCCACACAACTTGAGCCATTGGCCGTGTGGCAAGTAAAGTCACCAGATTCGCTGTCTGGAGAATATGTGCCATTACAAATAGTTAGATCTAGGTCAACACATAGAGATATTAGTTCCAAGCCAAAGGGGTTCAGAACTTGGTCTTTGGAAATACGGTTGGTCTGAAAGTTTGCTATTCTTGCGTTGAAGTCTCCTATTAGAATAACACAGCCTAAATTGTCAAACTGGATTATTTCCCTTTGTAAGTCTGTCCAGGGGGGGTCAAGCATACAATGAGATGAGGAATTGAGTGGTGGAATGTAAGAAGCACATATGTAAA
>CAUJGJ010000397.1:12669461-12681961 GCA_963170055.1 Halisarca cf. caerulea
TCCAACGGCTTTAGTCTTTCAATTTTTCGCGCGTAAAAATTTCGCGGATGAAGGCTGAAACGCGAAATCCGCGAAAGTTTTACGCCGGCGAAAGTTTTGCGCTATACGGTATTAATATCATGTACAGTACTAGTACACAAGTGCACACACTGACAATCTGTAAGGAATGAACTACACATAAAACATACATGACATGTATCAGTTGTAAAAGACCAGAAATACATGCATTTTCAACAGACACACACACTTCTAATTTACAATTTACCACAAGACAACAACTCACCATCTGAGAATGTACATAATACGGTGAGTGGAATATTAGGTCAATGGATAGAGAAAGAGAAGAAACACATGCACTTTCAACAGAAACACACACTCAAAACATGAGACAAGGCGACCACTCACCAGCTGAGAATGTACATAATACGATGAATGGAATATTAGGTCAATGGATAGAAAAAGAGAAGAAATGCATGCACTTTCAACAGAAACACACACTCAAAACATAAGACAAGGCGACCACTCACCCCCTGAGTATGTATATAATACGATGAGTGGAAAATTAGGTCAATGGATAGAGAAAGAAAATTAAGAAACACATGCACTTTCAACAGAAACACACACTCAAAACATGGGAGACAAGGCAACAACTCACCCGCTGAGAATGTACATAATACGGTGAGTGGAATATTAGGTCAATGGATAGAGAAAGAGAATTAAGAAACACATGCACTTTCAACAGAAGCATACACACAAAACATGGGATAAGACAACAACTCACCCACTGAGAATGTACATAATACGGTGAGTGGAATATTACGTCAATGGATAGAGAAAGAGAAGAAATACATGCAAATTCAACAGAAACACACACTCTAAACATGGGACAAGACAACAACTCACCGACTGAGAATGTACATAATACGGTGAGTGGAATATTAGATCAATGGATAGAGAAAGTGAAGAAACACATGCACTTTCAACAAAAACACACTCAAAACGTGGGACAAGACAACAACTCACCAGCTGAGAATGTACATAATACGGTGAGTGGAATATTAGGTCAATGGATAGAGAAAGAGAAGAAATAATATTACATGCACTTGCAACAGAAACACGCACTCAAAACGTGGGACAAGACAACAACTCACCATCTGAGAATGTACATAATACGGGAGTGGAATATTACGTCAATGGATAGAGAAAGAGAAGAAACACATGCACTTCCAACACTAACATACACACAAAACATGGGACAAGGCAACAACTCACCGCCTGAAAATGTACATAATACAGTGAGTGGAATATTACGTCAATGGATAGAGAAAGAGAAGAAATATATGCTCTTTTAACAAAAATACACACTCCAAACATGGGAGACAAGACAACAACTCACCGACTGAGAATGTACATAATACGGTGAGTGGAATATTACGTCAATGGATAGAGAAAGAGAAGAAACACATGCACTTTCAACAGAAACACACACTCAAAACGTGGGACAAGGCAACAACTCACCAGCTGAGAATGTACATAATACGGTGAGTGGAATATTAGGTGATGGATAGAGAAAGAGAAGAAATAGTATTACATGCACTTGCAACAGAAACACGCACTCAAAACGTGGGACAAGACAACAACTCACCAACTGAGAATGTACATAATACGGTGAGTGGAATATTACGTCAATGGATAGAGAAAAAGAAGAAACACATGCACTTTCAACACTAACATACCCACAAAACATGGGACAAGACAACAACTCACCACCTGAGAATGTACATAATACGGTGAGTGGAATATTACGTCAATGGATAGAGAAAGAGAAGAAATATATGCCCTTTTAACAAAAATACACACTCCAAACATGGGAGACAAGACAACAACTCACCGACTGAGAATGTACATAATACAGTGAGTGGAATATTAGGTCAATGGATAGAGAAAGAGAAGAAATACATGCAAATTCAACAGAAACACACACTCTAAACATGGGACAAGACAACAACTCACCAACTGAGAATGTACATAATACGGTGAGTGGAATATTAGGTCAATAGATAGAGAAAGAGAAGAAATATATGCCCTTTTAACAAAAATACACACTCCAAACATAAGACAAGGCGACCACTCACCAGCTGAGAATGTACATAATACGATGAGTGGAATATTACGTCAATGGATAGAGAAAGAGAAGAAATATATGCCCTTTTAACAAAAATACACACTCCAAACACGGGAGACAAGACAACAACTCACCATCTGAGAATGTACATAATACGGTGAGTGGAATATTAGGTCAATGGATAGAGAAAGAGAAGAAATGCATGCAATTTCAACAGAAACACACACTCAAAACATGAGACAAGGCGACCACTCACCAGCTGAGAATACACATAATACGATGAGTGGAATATTAGGTCAATGGATAGAGAAAGAGAAGAAACACATGCACTTTCAACACAAACATACACACAAAACATGGAACAAGACAACAACTCACCGTCTGAGAATGTACATAATACGGTGAGTGGAATGTTAGGTCAATGGATAGAGAAAGAGAAGAAATATATGCCCTTTTAACAAAAATACACACTCCAAACATGGGAGACAAGACAACAACTCACCAGCTGAGAATGTACCTAATACGATGAGTGGAATATTACGTCAATGGATAGAGAAAGAGAAGAAATATATGCCCTTTTAACAAAATACACACTCAAAACATGGGAGACAAGACAACAACTCACCCCCTGAGAATGTACATTATACAGTGAGTGGAATATTACATCAATGGATAGAGAAAGGGAAGAAATACATGCACTTTCAACAGAAACATACACACAAAACATGGGAGACAAGACAACAACTCACTGCCTGAAAATGTACATAATACGGTGAGTGGAATATTAGGTCAATGGATAGAGAAAGAGAAGAAACACATACACTTTCAACACAAACATACACACAAAACATGGGACAAGACAACAACTCACCACCTGAGAATGTACATAATACGGTGAGTGGACTATTACGTCAATGGATAGAGAAAGAGAAGAAATATATGCCCTTTTAACAAAAATACACACTCCAAACATATAAGACAAGGCGACTACTCACCAGCTGAGAATGTACATAATACGATGAGTGGAATATTACGTCAATGGATAGAGAAAGGGAAGAAATATATGCCCTTTTAACAAAATACACACTCAAAACATGGGAGACAAGACAACAACTCACCCCCTGAGAATGTACATAATACAGTTAGTGGAATGTTAGGTCAATGAATAGAGAAAGAGAAGAAACACATGCAATTTCAACAGAAACACACACTAAAAACGTGGGATAAGACAACAACTCACTATCTGAGAATGTACATAATACGGTGAGTGGAATATTACGTCAATGGATAGAGAAAAAGAAGAAACACATGCACTTTCAACAGAAACACACACTCAAAACGTGGGACAAGGCAACAACTCACCACCTGAGAATGTACATAATACGGTGAGTGGAATATTAGGTCAATGGATAGAGAAAGAGAAGAAATGCATGCAATTTCAACAGAAACACACACTCGAAACATGAGACAAGGCGACCACTCACCAGCTGAGAATGCACATAATACGATGAGGGGAATATTAGGTCAATGGATAGAGAAAGAGAAGAAACACATGCACTTTCAACACAAACATACACACAAAACATGGGACAAGACAACAACTCACCAGCTGAGAATACACATAATACGATGAGTGGAATATTAGGTCAATGGATTGAGAAAGAGAAGAAACACATGCACTTTCAACACAAACATACACACAAAACATGGGACAAGACAACAACTCACCACCTGAGAATGTACATAATACGGTGAGTGGAATATTACGTCAATGGATAGAGAAAGAGAAGAAATATATGCCCTTTTAACAAAAATACACACTCCAAACATAAGACAAGGCGACCACTCACCAGCTGAGAATGTACATAATACGATGAGTGGAATATTACGTCAATGGATAGAGAGAGAGAAGAAATATATGCCCTTTTAACAAAATACACACTCAAAACATGGGAGACAAGACAACAACTCACCGACTGAGAATGTACATAATACAGTTAGTGGAATGTTAGGTCAATGAATAGAGAAAGAGAAGAAATACATGCAATTTCAACAGAAACACACACTAAAAACGTGGGATAAGACAACAACTCACCAACTGAGAATGTACCTAATACGGTAAGTGGAATATTACGTCAATGGATAGAGAAAGAGAAGAAATATATGCCCTTTTAACAAAAATACACACTCCAAACATAAGACAAGGCGACCACTCACCAGCTGAGAATGTACATAATACGATGAGTGGAATATTACGTCAATGGATAGAGAGAGAGAAGAAATATATGCCCTTTTAACAAAATACACACTCAAAACATGGGAGACAAGACAACAACTCACCCCCTGAGAATGTACATAATACAGTTAGTGGAATGTTAGGTCAATGAATAGAGAAAGAGAAGAAATACATGCAATTTCAACAGAAACACACACTAAAAACGTGGGATAAGACAACAACTCACCGACTGAGAATGTACATAATACGGTAAGTGGAATATTACGTCAATGGATAGAGAAAGAGAAGAAACACATGCACTTTCAACAGAAACACACACTCAAAATGTGGGACAAGGTAACAACTCACCACCTGAGAATGTACATAATACGGTGAGTGGAATATTAGGTCAATGGATAGAGAAAGAGAAGAAATACATGCACTTTCAACAAAAACACACACTCAAAACATAGGAAACAAGACAACAACTCACCGCCTGAAAATATACATAATACGGTGAGTGGAATATTATGTCAATGGATAGAGAAAGAGAAGAAATACATGCACTTCCAACAGAAACACACACTCAAACATCAGACAAGACAACAACTCACCGCCTGAAAATGTACATAATACGGTGAGTAAAATGTTAGGTCAATGGATAGACGAAGAGAAGAAATATGTGCACTTTCAACAGAAACAAACACTCAAAACATGGGAGACAAGACAACAAGTCACCCCCTGAAAATGTACATAATACAGTGAGTGGAATATTATGTCAATGGATAGAGAAAGAGAAGAAATACATGCACTTTCAACAGAAACACACACTCAAAACATGGGATAAGACAACAACTCACCGACTGAGAATGTACATAATACGGTAAGTGGAATATTACGTCAATGGATAGAGAAAGAGAAGAAACACATGCACTGTCAACAGAAACACACACTCAAAATGTGGGACAAGGTAACAACTCACCACCTGAGAATGTACATAATACGGTGAGTGGAATATTAGGTCAATGGATAGAGAAAGAGAAGAAATACATGCACTTTCAACAAAAACACACACTCAAAACATAGGAAACAAGACAACAACTCACCGCCTGAAAATATACATAATACGGTGAGTGGAATATTATGTCAATGGATAGAGAAAGAGAAGAAATACATGCACTTCCAACAGAAACACACACTCAAACATCAGACAAGACAACAACTCACCGCCTGAAAATGTACATAATACGGTGAGTAAAATGTTAGGTCAATGGATAGACGAAGAGAAGAAATATGTGCAATTTCAACAGAAACAAACACTCAAAACATGGGAGACAAGACAACAACTCACCCCCTGAAAATGTACATAATACAGTTAGTGGAATGTTAGGTCAATGAATAGAGAAAGAGAAGAAACACATGCACTTTCAACAAAAACACACACTCAAAACATAGGAAACAAGACAACAACTCACCGCCTGAAAATATACATAATACGGTGAGTGGAATATTATGTCAATGGATAGAGAAAGAGAAGAAATACATGCACTTCCAACAGAAACACACACTCAAACATCAGACAAGACAACAACTCACCGCCTGAAAATGTACATAATACGGTGAGTAAAATGTTAGGTCAATGGATAGACGAAGAGAAGAAATATGTGCACTTTCAACAGAAACAAACACTCAAAACATGGGAGACAAGACAACAAGTCACCCCCTGAAAATGTACATAATACAGTGAGTGGAATATTATGTCAATGGATAGAGAAAGAGAAGAAATACATGCACTTTCAACAGAAACACACACTCAAAACATGGGATAAGACAACAACTCACCGACTGAGAATGTACATAATACGGTAAGTGGAATATTACGTCAATGGATAGAGAAAGAGAAGAAACACATGCACTGTCAACAGAAACACACACTCAAAATGTGGGACAAGGTAACAACTCACCACCTGAGAATGTACATAATACGGTGAGTGGAATATTAGGTCAATGGATAGAGAAAGAGAAGAAATACATGCACTTTCAACAAAAACACACACTCAAAACATAGGAAACAAGACAACAACTCACCGCCTGAAAATATACATAATACGGTGAGTGGAATATTATGTCAATGGATAGAGAAAGAGAAGAAATACATGCACTTCCAACAGAAACACACACTCAAACATCAGACAAGACAACAACTCACCGCCTGAAAATGTACATAATACGGTGAGTAAAATGTTAGGTCAATGGATAGACGAAGAGAAGAAATATGTGCAATTTCAACAGAAACAAACACTCAAAACATGGGAGACAAGACAACAACTCACCCCCTGAAAATGTACATAATACAGTTAGTGGAATGTTAGGTCAATGAATAGAGAAAGAGAAGAAACACATGCAATTTCAACAGAAACACACACTAAAAACGTGGGATAAGACAACAACTCACTATCTGAGAATGTACATAATACGGTGAGTGGAATATTACGTCAATGGATAGAGAAAAAGAAGAAACACATGCACTTTCAACAGAAACATACACACAAAACATGGGACAAGACAACAACTCACCACCTGAGAATGTACATAATACGGTGAGTGGAATATTACGTCAATGGATAGAGAAAGAGAAGAAATATATGCCCTTTTAACAAAAATACACACTCCAAACATAAGACAAGGCGACCACTCACCAGCTGAGAATGTACATAATACGATGAGTGGAATATTACGTCAATGGATAGAGAGAGAGAAGAAATATATGCCCTTTTAACAAAATACACACTCAAAACATGGGAGACAAGACAACAACTCACCGACTGAGAATGTACATAATACAGTTAGTGGAATGTTAGGTCAATGAATAGAGAAAGAGAAGAAATACATGCAATTTCAACAGAAACACACACTAAAAACGTGGGATAAGACAACAACTCACCAACTGAGAATGTACCTAATACGGTAAGTGGAATATTACGTCAATGGATAGAGAAAGAGAAGAAATATATGCCCTTTTAACAAAAATACACACTCCAAACATAAGACAAGGCGACCACTCACCAGCTGAGAATGTACATAATACGATGAGTGGAATATTACGTCAATGGATAGAGAGAGAGAAGAAATATATGCCCTTTTAACAAAATACACACTCAAAACATGGGAGACAAGACAACAACTCACCCCCTGAGAATGTACATAATACAGTTAGTGGAATGTTAGGTCAATGAATAGAGAAAGAGAAGAAATACATGCAATTTCAACAGAAACACACACTAAAAACGTGGGATAAGACAACAACTCACCGACTGAGAATGTACATAATACGGTAAGTGGAATATTACGTCAATGGATAGAGAAAGAGAAGAAACACATGCACTTTCAACAGAAACACACACTCAAAATGTGGGACAAGGTAACAACTCACCACCTGAGAATGTACATAATACGGTGAGTGGAATATTAGGTCAATGGATAGAGAAAGAGAAGAAATACATGCACTTTCAACAAAAACACACACTCAAAACATAGGAAACAAGACAACAACTCACCGCCTGAAAATATACATAATACGGTGAGTGGAATATTATGTCAATGGATAGAGAAAGAGAAGAAATACATGCACTTCCAACAGAAACACACACTCAAACATCAGACAAGACAACAACTCACCGCCTGAAAATGTACATAATACGGTGAGTAAAATGTTAGGTCAATGGATAGACGAAGAGAAGAAATATGTGCACTTTCAACAGAAACAAACACTCAAAACATGGGAGACAAGACAACAAGTCACCCCCTGAAAATGTACATAATACAGTGAGTGGAATATTATGTCAATGGATAGAGAAAGAGAAGAAATACATGCACTTTCAACAGAAACACACACTCAAAACATGGGATAAGACAACAACTCACCGACTGAGAATGTACATAATACGGTAAGTGGAATATTACGTCAATGGATAGAGAAAGAGAAGAAACACATGCACTGTCAACAGAAACACACACTCAAAATGTGGGACAAGGTAACAACTCACCACCTGAGAATGTACATAATACGGTGAGTGGAATATTAGGTCAATGGATAGAGAAAGAGAAGAAATACATGCACTTTCAACAGAAACACACACTCAAAACATAGGAAACAAGACAACAACTCACCGCCTGAAAATATACATAATACGGTGAGTGGAATATTATGTCAATGGATAGAGAAAGAGAAGAAATACATGCACTTCCAACAGAAACACACACTCAAACATCAGACAAGACAACAACTCACCGCCTGAAAATGTACATAATACGGTGAGTAAAATGTTAGGTCAATGGATAGACGAAGAGAAGAAATATGTGCAATTTCAACAGAAACAAACACTCAAAACATGGGAGACAAGACAACAACTCACCCCCTGAAAATGTACATAATACAGTGAGTGGAATATTATGTCAATGGATAGAGAAAGAGAAGAAATACATGCACTTTCAACAGAAACACACACTCAAAACATGGGAAACAAGACAACAACTCACCGCCTGAAATTGTACATAATACGGTGAGTGGAATATTATGTCAATGGATAGAGAAAGAGAAGAAATACATGCACTTCCAACAGAAACACACACTCAAAACATCAGACAAGACAACAACTCACCGCCTGAAAATGTACATAATACGGTGAGTAAAATGTTAGGTCAATGGATAGACGAAGAGAAGAAATACGTGCACTTTCAACAGAAACAAACACTCAAAACATGGGAGACAAGACAACAACTCACCCCCTGAAAATGTACATAATACAGTGAGTGGAATATTATGTCAATGGATAGAGAAAGAGAAGAAATACATGCACTTTCAACAGAAACACACACTCAAAACATGGGAGACAAGACAACAACTCACCGCCTGAAAATGTACATAATACGGTGAGTGGAATATTATGTCAATGGATAGAGAAAGAGAAGAAATACATGCACTTCCAACAGAAACACACACTCAAAACATCAGACAAGACAACAACTCACCGCCTGAAAATGTCCATAATACGGTGAGTGGAATATTACATCAATGGATAGAGGAAGAGAAGAAATGCATACACTTTTAATAGAAACACACAATCAAAACATGGGACAAGACAACAACTCATGCACCCACTGAGAATGTACATAATACGGTGAGTGGAATATTAGGTCAATGGATAGAGGAAGAGAAGAAATGCATGCACTTTCAACAGAAACACACACTCAAAACATGGGAGACAAGACAACAACTCACCGCCTGAAAATGTACATAATACGGTGAGTGGAATATTATGTCAATGGATAGAGAAAGAGAAGAAATACATGCACTTCCAACAGAAACACACACTCAAAACATCAGACAAGACAACAACTCACCGCCTGAAAATGTCCATAATACGGTGAGTGGAATATTACATCAATGGATAGAGGAAGAGAAGAAATGCATACACTTTTAATAGAAACACACAATCAAAACATGGGACAAGACAACAACTCATGCACCCACTGAGAATGTACATAATACGGTGAGTGGAATATTAGGTCAATGGATAGAGGAAGAGAAGAAATGCATGCACTTTCAACAGAAACACACACTCAAACATGGGACAAGACAACAACTCATCAACTGACAAAGTACATAATAGTGTTGCCACGATACTCACGATATATCGTGTATCAGAATATTTCTACAAACAATACGATACACTGAACACATTTCATGTCATGATACAGGTACCTATCTCTAGTAGGCTGTCCTGAGGAGGCTGCAATGCTGGTTGGTGCTTTGACCTTTGTTCAGCATTGTGGTTTCATAGTCCCTACACCTCACACCCACAGTCAATCAATCAATTGATTAAATGAATTGTCTGAGCATAGCAGCAAGGCACAGAACGCTCAGCCTAAACTCTAGCGTCACCATTGCCAGTTTGTATTTGAACAACAGAAGAGATGTCATGCATTGGAAGGTCTCTTATTGAGAAATGTGATTTGCAGTGATCAGCTAATATTTCCTTCTTATAATCTGACTCTACCCATTTTGCAATATGCTGATATCGTGATGTATCGTGATACATGTCTAGATAACAAAACATTATCGTGATACACTTCTAGCAGTATCGTGGCAACACTAGTACATAATTTATATTTGAATTAAGGTGGGGAAAACGGGACGTGGAAGTATTTGAGGAGGCATGATAAGGTAATGATTAAACAAAAAGCTCACTTTTTTACTTGTGGACATACGGTTTTCCACATTCGGTTCACTCTCATTCCGTCCTGCATTTTCAAGCAGTTCAGAGTTCTCCTTGCTTATTCTCTCCAGTCTGTGCACAATTGCATGTGACAAGCAGTGAATAAAGAGCTTACAATGGCTACTGGTGCACACTGTCCCCTGTATATCATAGGGGAATGAGATATCATAGGGGACGTTGTCATCATGAGCTGTCAGCCCCATGGATATTACTGTCCATAGGCACAATACTACACAACATTATTAGAAATCTTTCCTAAGCCTTTCTAGCTTTCTTGCTACCACTGGTTGCCATCATTCACACCTCCATCTGCTGAATCAAAAAGTGAACCTCTAATGGGCCTTATATTAGCAGCTTATGCCATTATCAACTGTGAGGTAAACCTATGAATATCATTAAGTACAGGAGAATAAAAATGGCGCCGCCTCGTGGCTGCTGCTTAGGTTTAAGGCTGATTTACAATATATCGCAGGTCTTCTGCGGCACGACAAGTGTAACCATGGATAATAGCACGGACCCACTTCTCACCTGGTTGACGACCAAATGACATGACAATAAAAATGGAGGTTATAGAAGCAGGTCTGTGTTACACAAGGCTAGCCACTGCTTACGGATTTAAAGTGTGTTAGCGACAACTCGTGGAATATGCGACGAGGATCAACAAAGAGCACTTGAACGTTCTTTTCACTTCTATTCTGGTCCAGCCAAACTGCTGATAAACAATGTCTACCATAGCAAACTTAACAAAAGGCATGATATTGAAATAGTCAATAGTAATTCTACTATTTATCTTTATTCTCATTCTTCTGGACACTTTACACCAACAAAGCTCGAGATACCAACTGCTAGATCCAAAATAGCTCACCACAAAAAGAGGTGGACATCACAAAAGGACCCAGGCCTGTAGCCATGCAGCCATCAAGGCAGGGGTTCTTATGGCATTTCATACAACCCACATATGTACATCATCAATGGATGAACCGATTAATCAAATGATCATCAAAGAGGTCTGTTTCATACTAGACGACTGATTTTTTAGTGAAAAATTGCTATTGCAATCAATTTGAAGAATTTGCTGGGAGGGATTTTATTTCAGAGTGCTGAGTGTCTAACTGCATCATACTACTGCCCACCACACAACTATATACGAGTGATAAAAATAAATTCGCCAACATTAATTTTTATCATTAATTTTGGTTCTGTTACTTTGAACATGCAGTCTATTTCTTTACAAATTCCTTTCAGAATCTTTCAATCCATGAACTAATAGAGTTTATGATTGTGCCATGTCCCTTATATAACAGCATACATTGAACACTTGTCACACATTTGACTTGCTGCTCATGCACGAATTTCTTTCTGTGACGTACATACGTGTAGCCAATCTGCATAACATTGTGTTTAGTGAAGTGCATTTCATGGATTTGAAGTATCCATGTGGTTGAATGGCAGCTATGACACAAGCAGGCCACTGTGTATGAAATTGGTTCAAATTTTGGTTTACATTTTGTTTGATTGCAATGAAATCCCTGCATGGTATTTACAAAGGGATGTCTTCAGTCGGACACATTTCCACCCACTATAATTCAGTTAAAATCAGAATCCAACAATTAAAAAAATTATGCATAGTTTACATAATCATTTGCCATATCATTTGGAAAGTCTGTCTCATTATACAGTGTTCTCCCAAGAAATAATTTCAGGCATGTTAAATATTATTTAGTACATACATATATACATCATCATACGCATATGCATGTGCATCACAAATATTGCTTACAGTTTTAGTTTGGGCAATATAGCATGATTTGTACTAAATTTAAACATAGATTTTTAATGTTTTTCCTGCAAATAGTACACGATTAAATTTTACTAAAGAAGG
>CAUJGJ010000397.1:12686961-12691961 GCA_963170055.1 Halisarca cf. caerulea
CTTGCCCTTTGCCAGCCTAGCCATGTGCCTGTTTCACAACTTACCCTTGTTCCAAGTGTTTTTGGAGAAAGTTTTTTTCAGTATAGCTTTTTGCACAGCCCTGCGTCAATCCTACATTCTTTTACCATTCTTAAATGGTTATAATTAGTATACAGTCAGACCTCACTTATCCGCACACATCCGTTCTGGACAAAATCGCACATAAAGTGAGGGAACTGGATAAATGAGGGAGCAGTAGTATAGTGTACAGTAGGATTAGTGCAGGTTTGTTTCAATAAAAACTATTACAGAATTAAGGTGAGGGAACTGGATATTTGAGGTGTGGATAAGTAGGATTAGTGCAGATTTGCTCTAATAAAAACTACAGTGGAAGGTGAGGAAACTGGATATCTGAGGTGCGGATGAGTGAGGTCTCACTGAATACCCAAAGCTATCTGATGTAGAGCACTGACGTCCATACATACGTGTGTGCACACACACATCAACACTCACAAGTACTTCAACTGATGTCTGCTCAAGATCACAGGCAAAGTAGCCAAACACAACTAGGTGTGTTATCTCAAACTTCCTCTTCAGCTCTGACAAGTGAGAGATGATCTTAGGAGACAGGAGAACAGCATCTATCCTCAGGATGGAGAAGAACAAGATGGTGCAACCTCCAGCAAAGCCTTCAAACGATGACTCCTCAAGGTGGAGCATCTTCACCAGGTACTCCTTGATGTGGAGAACTAGTGACAGTAGAACAAGATCCGGTTTGCTGCTGAGAACAACAGCCATGTGTGCGTGGTCTTTGCAAGATGGGAGGACCACTTTTCTTCTTTCAAAGGAGAGCAATGTTGTCCTCAAATACATGGCCAATTTGTCTTCATAATCTCCTAGATCATCTTGCAGATCCTTGCACTTCAGCACATCAACAGCATGATGTACCAGGAGGATCTCCAATGGGTTGGACTTCTCAGCAATGAAGTCGAGCAGTCCACGAGGAGTGTCGAGAACATCTGGCAGTGGTGCTGGCCTCATACCATGGATGTATCGACAGTACTTTATGCGAATTTTAGTGTGTAGCTGATTGATTGTTTTCGGATCTGCTGACAACAAATTGGAACCCAAAGTGACCATGATGTCATCGAAAGTGTCTTCCAAATCTGGAACACACGGTAGGTGAACTTCTTCATTGTTCCTGTAGATTTTGACAATCTCTTTTATCTTTTGTGACCTCTCATCTCCTGTGGACACAGCTGATGTAGATTCACCTTGTGTGGTTGGCGGAGAGGGTGGCAGATCTGAAAATAAGAAGAAAAGAGGCTGCCATACTACATCATTAAACACACAATTCTACAGTGATGCCCTCAGTTATAGTACCTGCATGTCAAGAAAATCGTAAAATTAAAATCGCATAGTGTCTGTGGTGGTCAAAATCGCATGTTAACTTTAAATTTACTTCACATGACATACCAATCCTACACGGTAGTGCAATTTCCTGGGTATATATCTTGCCCTCCCTAGCTCATTTATTACTGAGAGCTGAAAACGACCCACAACTAATATTAAGTACTTCTGAAGGTAAGTGTGCTAGACTAACCCTTAGGCTATATATACTTGCTACCCAAGCACAACAGTATTTTCACTGAGAAACAATGGAAAATACTCTATACACTCACCTCTAGCAGCAGGTTGTGAGTCCACATCTCTTTCAGTTTGAGCTGGATGAGTAGGGGTGGGTTGGAGCCTGAAAATGCCACAGGAAGGAAGTAAAAGTACATGTATGTTGATCAGTATGCGAGAAAATCTACTAACGGCAGCCACACATACAAACATATTATGCATATTCACAAACATATCACACACACACACACACACACACACACACACACACACACACACACACACACACACACACAGCATCTTTACAGTGTAACACATATTTATAGTTCCCACTTTGGTACATTCATGCATGCATGAACGGTATAAGTACATGTATTGAAGCAACAAAACATCTTATAACAGTAGACAGCGTACTAATAGCACATGGACCTCACTTCTTCATTTCGTCTCTTATTTTTTGAGCTATTTTACGAAAGCGAGGTCTCGCAGGCTTGGAGGATTCGTCCAAGAAGGAGCAGAACTCTTCCAACATCTCTTCATCGTAGTACGAGCTCATGCAGTCCAGTAAACCGTCTACAGCACGACCACCTCCTTTGCTAACCAGGACATCAAGTTGACTGGCACTGCTTTCATCGAGTAGTTGTTTCCTCTTCAGATCCGAGATCAAGCTAGAGTCTACACGCAGGTAATTGTGCAGATAGTCGCTTAGATTCTTCAAAGCAGTCTTCACTGCAGCTTCTTCGTCAACAAGGGCTAGACTAGCCATTAGGGAGAGCTTTTAGCATTTACATCTGATGCAATAATCCATCAGTGTTGCGCAACAGGATCCACAATCTCACTATTGAAGCTAGCATACATAGGTAACTCTCTGGATTTAACCATTTTTACCAGAGAGCATTTACAGCTGATGCAATATATACAGAGCTCGTAGCTCCTTGACATCCGCAAGCCTAGGGCAACCTAGTATGGAGATAACAGGAGGAATGGACATAATTGCAAGCAACTTTTACCAAAGAGTGTACAATGTCATCTTCTTTAATTAGTGAAAAGACCGGCATTCTCCACTGCAAAGCAATCGGCGTAACTAGGTGCAAGCTTAGTTTTGCCCTGATTCAATTAGCACTGAGGCTGGAGCTGGTATCTATGATCATCATCCAGTATGTTGTTGGAGTATATATCCATGGCTGTACATATATAGAAGCTGGGGTAGAGAACAGTACTTCAAGTGTGTTTTCCAGCTACTCTTTTGGTTGTGCAATGACAGGAAACGCTTCTTGTATGTGTTTGTGTACATGCCATTGTTTGTTCTCTTGCATATGATTTAGCAACATGTCCTCCTGGGCTTACATTTTCAGTTGTGGCAGCCATTTGTGTGACATTTCTGCAATACTTAGTTTTATATGTCCCCTATAGCTATCTACTCCCCTACTAGTACTATCTGATTGTAGCAACCCTTTTGTGTGCATAATTTTTCAGTGCTGGCCATTTTGTGTGCAATATAACAGTAAAGTTGTGTGTGTACCTCCTTTTGAGAGACCACCCTCTTGAAAGTTCACCAAATTTGCTGGTCACAAATGCTTATACCCTCACTGGTGGAGGTAGCCATTTTTCCTTTCCTGCTGTATTACAGGGCCACAAATAGTAGTCTGTCATCTGCCATTTTCTAAACAAAACATGAAATATGGCTGACCATAATTGAGTTGTAGTCGGCTTGCATCGCACAGACCCGCTATAGTTTTCCTCCACCAACCCATTGCTCGCCTCCATTTTATGGTGACGTTATACGTCAATGGTGAGAAGACGTAACAACACCATGAAATGGAGGCAAGAAGCACGGATCTGTGCGACACAAGACTAATTGAGTTAGATTAGCCATTTGGCTGAGTAGCACTGTTGTATGTGTAATTCCCAGAACTACTGAAACTGAGAGCTGAGCCTCTGATATAGTTATTGCTAACAAGTGTTGTTTCTGCAGTGTCAAACAGAGTTCACTGATGAACATTACAGTATGTTATGTGATGTAGTAGAACCTATTGACTTAACACAAAATTTTGATGAACATGAAAGCAGCAAATGGCCCTTTCAATGCTGATAGTATTCCTTATTGTTCTGATAAGTTAAACATGAAATTCTGATAAAATTATAACATTTTCATGAGTCCCTGTAGTTTCGCGTTAAGAGGGCTTCACTGTGTGTGCACATGGAATTGATGAGCAGCAAAATGGCTGACCAATTATTGAAATATCCCACTATGCAATATCAAGAGTGGGCCCTACCATTGATTCTATTATCTATGGTCCTATAGCCGCAAAGGTCAAATGACATTTCTACCACTTGTCCTGATCTACATATGCATCAGATTCTAATATTGCAAGGCCATGCACTGGTGATTGTGGCGGCCATTTTGTGTGCATTTTATCTGGCAAAACTCATACTAAACTTTAATCCTCTACCATGCAACCCCGCCCCACTCCATCTTGAATTAATTATAGCAGTTCAGTAAAACCTCTCTAATCCGCCCCCCTATAATCCACCAAACCCCCTAATCAGCCCTAGTTCCCAAGACGAATTATATGCATGTACTGTGTTCAAACCTCGTTAATCTGCCAACTCCACTATAGTCTATTAATATAACTGACATTCCCAATTGTGGTGGATTAGAGAGGTTTCACTGTATTGTAGATTGCCCCAGTCTACCCACACTGGCCGGAATGGCCCTTGAACCAAATAAATTGAGTGGCTTAAGATGGCTAAAGTATAGCCATAGTATATAGTACGGATAGCCATTTTGTTTCAATATGGCAGTGTTGTGTTTCACCCCCATCTCCCCCACACAGTGTTCACAGTCAGTAGTGATGGAGATGTGAGAGTGTGGGAGAAGTTCACTGGAGAGTGTAGGAAGGTCCTCCAGTGGCAGCAGTACCCCATCAACTGCATGGTGCTGGGGAGGAGCAGCCTCTGCGCTGGCTCCTACGACAAGTCTGTCATCGTTTGGGACATTAGACATTTCGTGAAGTTGTGACGAGAGAAAGACAGATAATCAATTTTATAGTTTTTACAACCATGACAATTTCATCAAAATTTAACATATATGCACATTCACACTGACGTTCATTTATTGACTGTCAATTAAACAAATTATTATCTATTATTATTGTCAATTTCTCATAATCTTTGTTCGATCGTTATATTATTGTATTGTTTTTTTAAATATATTATATACATTTGGTTAGACCATTTTCGCATCAATCATCTCCATATTAGGTATATAATATTATTATAATACATTATGTATTATATAGTGGTGCTGCCGATCATTGTACTGTATATGCACACGCAGCATGCAGGTGGCACAACCTGTACGTGTATACGTATGTATGTAGTGGGCACACATG
>CAUJGJ010000397.1:12699461-12714461 GCA_963170055.1 Halisarca cf. caerulea
AGAGGTTGACTGGGTGGAGGGCTACATGGGTGCAGAGGTTGACTGGGTGGAGGGCTACATGGGTGCAGAGGTTGACTGGGTGGAGGGCTACATGGGTGCAGAGGGTGACTGGGTAGAGGGCTACATGGGTACCGGTGCTGAGGTTGACTGGGTGGAGGGCTACATGGGTGCAGAGGTTGACTGGGTGGAGGGCTACATGGGTGCAGAGATTGACTGGGTGGAGGGCCACATGGGTGCAGAGGTTGACTGGGTAGAGGGCTACATGGGTGCAGAGGTTGACTGGGTGGAGGGCTACATGGGTGCAGAGGGTGACTGGGTAGAGGGCTACATGGGTGCAGAGGTTGACTGGGTGGAGGGCTACATGGGTGCAGAGGTTGACTGGGTAGAGGGCTACATGGGTGGATACTTCGTAAATGGATACCTAAGTGGATACTCTATAAACGCATTGATCAATCGTTTTGATCGTTTTCGTGTAAATAACTTGTAAACGCCTCCAAAAGTATATGTTTATAAAGGTATCTGGATACATGTAAATGGGACCTATAGTGATGTACGATTGATGATCTGTGTATATCAACAGCAGTCTTGCAAAAAACAGCTTTTGACACAAATGCCATTCACAAACCACAGGAAACCTCTCAGTATTAAAACACAGGAAATAAGACTGGGTGGAGGGCTACATGAGTGCAGAGGGTGACTGGGTAGAGGGCTACATGGGTACCGGTGCTGAGGTTGACTGGGTGGAGGGCTACATGGGTGCAGAGGGTGACTGGGTGGAGGGCTACATGGGTGCAGAGGGTGACTGGGTGGAGGGCTACATGGGTGCAGAGGTTGACTGGGTGTAAGGCTACATGGGTGCAGAGGTTGACTGGGTAGGGGGCTACATGGGTGCAGAGGTTGACTGGGTGGAGGGCTACATGAGTGCAGAGGGTGACTGGGTGGAGGGCTACATGGGTGCAGAGGGTGACTGGGTAAAGGGCTACATGGGTGCAGAGGGTGACTGGGTAGAGGGCTACATGGGTGCAGAGGTTGACTGGGTGGAGGGCTACATGGGTGCAGAGGTTGACTGGGTAGAGGGCTACATGGGTACCGGTGCTGAGGTTGACTGGGTGGAGGGCTACATGGGTGCAGAGGTTGACTGGGTGGAGGGCTACATGGGTGCAGACGTTGACTGGGTGGAGGGCTACATGGGTGCAGAGGTTGACTGGGTGGAGGGCTACATGGGTGCAGAGGGTGACTGGGTAGAGGGCTACATGGGTACCGGTGCTGAGGTTGACTGGGTGGAGGGCTACATGGGTGCAGAGGTTGACTGGGTAGAGGGCTACATGGGTGCAGAGGTTGACTGGGTGGAGGGCTACATGGGTGCAGAGGTTGACTGGGTGGAGGGCTACATGGGTGCAGAGGTTGACTGGGTGGAGGGCTACATGGGTGCAGAGGTTGACTGGGTAGAGGGCTACATGGGTGCAGAGGATGACTGGGTAGGGGGCTACATGGGTGCAGAGGTTGACTGGGTGGAGGGCTACATGGGTGCAGAGGTTGACTGGGTGGAGGGCTACATGGGTGCAGAGGTTGACTGGGTGGAGGGCTACATGGGTGCAGAGGTTGACTGGGTGGAGGGCTACGTGGGTGCAGAGGGTGACTGGGTAGAGGGCTACATGGGTACCGGTGCAGAGGTTGACTGGGTGGAGGGCTACATGGGTGCAGAGGTTGACTGGGTAGAGGGCTACATGGGTGCAGAGGTTGACTGGGTGGAGGGCTACGTGGGTGCAGAGGGTGACTGGGTGGAGGGTTACATGGGTGCAGAGGTTGACTGGGTAGAGGGCTACATGGGTGTAGAGGTTGACTGGGTGGAGGGCTACATGGGTGCAGAGGTTGACTGGGTGGAGGGCTACATGGGTGCAGAGGTTGACTGGGTAGAGGGCTACATGGGTGTAGAGGTTGACTGGGTGGAGGGCTACATGGGTGCAGAGGGTGACTGGGTAGAGGGCTACATGGGTGCAGAGGTTGACTGGGTAGAGGGCTACATGGGTGCAGAGGTTGACTGGGTAGAGGGCTACATGGGTGCAGAGGGTGACTGGGTAGAGGGCTACATGGGTGCAGAGGTTGACTGGGTGGAGGGCTACATGGGTGCAGAGGTTGACTGGGTAGAGGGCTACATGGGTACCGGTGTTGAGGTTGACTGGGTAGAGGGCTACATGGGTGCAGAGGTTGACTGGGTGGAGGGCTACATGGGTGCAGAGGTTGACTGGGTGGAGGGCTACATGGGTGCAGAGGTTGACTGGGTGGAGGGCTACATGGGTGCAGAGGTTGAATGGACACAGCACACTCACAGGAAGTCAAACAAGCAATCCTACATCACCAGCCGTCAGGCACATGGTCAAGAGTAGCTACTTGCAAAGGTCTGCTGTCCACGTAATGCCTATAGCCATGCACCAGAATGCTGGTGATGTAGGATTACATCAGAATTTAATCAGAAGGTTCTGCTCAATAGTAACTACAATAATACACATATGCATGTACAGTACATACTAAATGTTCTGATGTCAGTTCAGATTGACTATAATAGTATTGTCAAACAATGTACATCGATAAACAGTAATACTCCTTTAGTTGAAATCAACTCAGAAATGGCGTAGTTTGAAACTATATCCAGGCAGTGGTTTTTCCTTGTACTGGTCACAAAGCTCTTTGATACCATCAAAATAAACCTTCTCATCCAGAGAATAGGATGGTCTAGAAGCTTCATCCTACATGAAGTAAACAATACCAAATGTAATACTATCCATGTATGTTTAGTGCTATATACTAATATCATGTACAGTACACAAGTCCACACATTGACAATTTGTAAGAAGTGAACTACACATGTCACCAGTCAATACATCTGTAGAGCATACATGACATGTATCAACTGTGAGTGGGTGAAGAGGGGACATACTAGTCTGGCGTAGCTCAGACCCAATCTCGCTCGGCCATTTTCGGGGACTGACGTCACCGGGCGAGGCGAGAAAGGGTCTGGGGTATTTCATCACCGTTAGCTTGCAAAGTCGGGCGTTGAACCCGACCCGTGAATATCATTAAAATAGCAATGAATAATATTAAAAACCAATGAATAATGTTTAATTCTAGTTCCACGTGGTTGGAGTGTGTACCAACGTACAGTGTACCGCTTCTTCTCGACGATATCAAACTGCTTCTTTTCCAGTTGACAAGTGAAGCGTTCACTATTGATGGTCTTGTTTCCGCTGGTAAAATAAAATAGGGTTTTTGTTTCCCAGTACAGCTATGACGGAGTCTGCTTGGTGTGTTGAGCTCGGCAAACCCGGTGAGTTCTAAGCTGCTGGAAGGCCCCCTTCGACGGCTTAGCCACTGCCATTTTACGGTTTAAGGAAGCATTTACACTATACTATTACAGAGCCGTACATACTCTAAATTTTTTTTACACAAATCCATTTACAAATGGTTCTTGCGCGGGATTGTGATCGTCCTTGCTTAGACGCGGATCCTGTGCTATTCTAAGATTTCGGTTTGATGTGGAAGCCAAACTAAACTGTCAAGTTTGCTTCAGTGTATAGAAAGAAGGCGAACCACCTTTAATGATATTCACATAGGGGTCAACTCCGCCTCCTTTGCACAAACTCGGTATACGAAATACCCCAGACCCTTTCTCGCCTTCCTGGTGACGTCAGTCACGGCGAGCATGGGTCTGGCTACGCGGGACTAGGGACATACATCTGTGGGGACACATCTGTTGTGTGACATTTCAGCAGTGAGGGCTACAGATGAGGGCACATACATCTGTGGGGACACATCTGTTGTGTGACATTTCAGAAGTGAGGGCTACAGATGAGGGCACATCCTGACATCACCAGCAAACCCTATACACCATGTACACCTCTGTAGTGAGGACACCTCTGTAGTGAGGACACCTGTAGTGAGGATACCTCTGTAGTGAGGACACCTCTGTAGTAAGGACACCTCTGTAGTGAGGGCACCTCTATAGTGAGGATACCTGTAGTGAGGACACCTCTGTAGTGAGAACACCTCTGTAGTGAGGACACCTCTGTAGTGAGGACACCTCTGTAGTGAGGACACCTCTGTAGCGAGGACACCTCTGTAGTGAGGACTACTCTGTAGTGAGGACACCTCTGTAGTGAGGGCACCTCTGTAGTGAGGGCCCTTCTGTAGTGAGGACACCTCTGTAGTTAGGACACCTCTATAGTGAGGACACCTCTGTAGCGAGGACACCTCTGTAGTGAGGACTACTCTGTAGTGAGGACACCTCTGTAGTGAGGACACCTCTGTAGTGAGGGCACTTCTGTAGTGAGGACACCTCTGTAGTTAGGACACCTCTATAGTGAGGACACCTTTGTAGTGGGGACACTTCTTTAGTGAGGACACCTCTGTATTGAGAGCACCTCTGTAGTGAGGACACCTCTGTAGTGAGGACACCTCTGTAGTAAGTACACCTCTATAGCGAGGACACCTCATAATGAGGACACCTCTGTAGTGAGGACACCTCTATAATGAGGACACCTCTGTAGTGAGGACACCTTGTAGCGAGGACACCTCTGTAGTAAGGACACCTCCGTAGTGAGGACACCTCCGTAGTGAGGACACCTCTGTAGTGAGGACACCTCTGTAATAAGGACACCTCTATAGTGAGGGCACCTCTATAGTGAGGACACCTCTGTAGTGAGGACACCTCTGTAGTGAGGACACCTCTATAGCGAGGACACCTCATAATGAGGACACCTCTGTAGTGAGGACACCTCTATAATGAGGACACCTCTGTAGTGAGGACACCTTGTAGCGAGGACACCTCTGTAGTGAGGACACCTCCGTAGTGAGGACACCTCCGTAGTGAGGACACCTCTGTAGTGAGAACACCTCTGTAGTGAGGACACCTTGTAGCGAGGACACCTCTGTAGTGAGGACACCTCCGTAGTGAGGACACCTCCGTAGTGAGGACACCTCCGTAGTGAGGACACCTCTGTAGTGAGGACACCTCTGTAATAAGGACACCTCTATAGTGAGGGCACCTCTATAGTGAGGATACATGTAGTGAGGACACCTCTGTAGTGAGAACACCTCTGTAGTGAGGACACCTCTGTAGTGAGGACACCTCTGTAGTGAGGACACCTCTGTGGTGAGGACACCTCTGTGGTGAGGACACTTCTGTAGTGAGGACACCTCTGTGGTGAGGACACCTCTGTGGTGAGGACACCTCTGTAGTGAGGACACCTCTGTAGTGAGGACACCTCTGTAGCGAGGACACCTCTGTAGTGAGGACACCTCTGTAGTGAGGACATCTCTGTAGTGAGGGCACTTCTGTAGTGAGGACACCTCTGTAGTTAGGACACCTCTATAGTGAGGACACCTCTGTAGTGTGGACACCGCGCCTGTAGTGAGGGTACCTCTGTAGTGAGGACACTTCTTTAGTGAGGACACCTCTGTAGTAAGTACACCTCTGTAGTGAGGACACCTCTGTAGTGAGGATACCTCTGTAGTGAGGATACCTCTGTAGTTAGGACACCTCTGTAGCGAGGGCACCTCTGTAGTGAGGATACCTCTATAGTGAGGACACCCCCGTAGTGAGGACACCTCTGTAGTGAGGACACCTCTGTAGTGAGGACACCTCTGTAGTGAGGACACCTCTGTAGTAGGGGCAGAGGATTCTATGGACACTGTTGTGTGTGTGTAATTTATAAGGGATCAAGTTGTACAGTACATGCACTGAGTAAGATGAGCTGTACTAGCTGAAGGAAACCTTCATGAGGATAAAATTACACAGGGGACATGTTAGGGGTGACGTAGGTTAGGTAAGGTTAATACGTAGGTGAGTATATTTAAAACAGGAGTGTGAGTGTGACTGGACAACTCAGCAGTGCATGGAGTCACCTGATTATGACGTCACTCACATGCTGATGGCCACTGTAGTACTGCATGCAGAACCAATCCAAATCACTACCCTCGTAACCCTACCTCTCCCATCACCATATGGGTGGTAGACACATTAGGCTCACAACAAACCTGCTTCTGGTGGATTTGCAAGTGGTAGCATGTTCCATCCTGCCAGATGCCTAGTTTCAGATCTCCTTCTCCTTCTTTCCACACAAGATGTTCGCCATTAGTAGCTAACTTCTGCAACTCTCTGAAAAGAGATGAGTAAAAAGCAAAAGTAGTCTATCAATATTTAGTGCCTATGTCTTAACAATTATAGCATCTATTCGTGGACTTTGGGCAAATGTTCTTGACTTTCAGAAATTTGGTGAAGCAATTTGAACGATAAAAATCGAGATCAAGAAGGGAATCTGCAGTAACAATCGTTAAAGAAGACTTTCACTGCTACGGTGCTAAGTTTGCTTCTCGCAGTGGCAATTAAAATTAGGCTTCTTTATGGTTTGAATCAGTGAGTATTTCTTCAGAAAGCTATTGAAGGAGCATTAAAGAGAGGTATTTGCATGAAATCACAAATTTCAAATAATAATAATCATGCCCCGATAATTGTACTGTTACGTACCATGGTAACAGATGCTATAATATGGGTCAAACAACTGTCTTGTGATAAACACTTGCTAAAGGTTTGCTCTCACAAGTTGTGGTACACCAAATTGATGGGAGATAATCAACAGAGTAAATAATTATTGGCCTTACTTGTCAGCATCAACCTGGTTCAGTTCACGTGGCTCATAGTAACCCTATATAAACAGTTGTTAATTCAATAATGAGTAGAAGGAAACAAAAATGCCAATCTCATGCAAATACACAACAACTCACTCTCTGAGAATTTTGTGTGCACATTGAGTAAAGGGAGTGAGAAAGAGAATAAATACATGCACTTTCAACAGAAACGCACACTCAAAACATGGGACAAGACAACAACTCAACGACTGAGAATGTATATAATATGGTGAGTGGAATATTAGGTCAATGGATAAAGAAAGAGAAGAAATACATGCACTTTCAACAGAAACACACACTTAAAACATGGGACAAGACAACAACTCACCGGCTGAGAATGCACATAATACGGTGAGTGGAATATTATGTCAATGGATGGAGAAAGAGAAGAAATACATGCACTTTCAACAAAAATACACAGTGTTATTCAAAACATGGGACAAGACAACAACTCACCCTCTGGGAATGTACATAAT
Source organism: Halisarca cf. caerulea (assembly GCA_963170055.1). NCBI lineage: Eukaryota > Metazoa > Porifera > Demospongiae > Chondrillida > Halisarcidae > Halisarca > Halisarca cf. caerulea. The sequence continues at coordinate 12,706,622 of CAUJGJ010000397.1, forward strand.
ATGGTGAGTGGAATATTATGTCAATGGATAGAGAAAAAGTAGAATACATGCACTTTCAACAGAAACACTAATCACTATAAACATGGGACAAGACAACAACTCACCAGCTGAGAATGTACATAATACGGTGAGTGGAATATTATGTCAATGGATAGAGAAAAAGTAGAAATACATGCACTTTCAACAGAAACACTAATCACTATAAACATGGGACAAGACAACAACTCACCATCTGAGAATGTACATAATACGGTGAGTGGAATAATATGTCAATGGATAAAGAAAGAGAAGAAATACATGCACTTTCAACAAAAACACACACTCAAAACATGGGACTAGACAGCAAATCACCTCCTGAGAATGTACATAATATGGCGAGTGGAATATTACATCAATGGATAGAGAAAGAGAAGAAACACATGCACTTCCAACAGAAACGCACACTCTAAACGTGGGACAAGATAACAACTCACCATCTGAGAATGTACATAATATGGTGAGTGGAATATTATGTAAATGGATAGAGAAAGAGAAGAAATACATGTACTTTCAACAGAAACACACACTCAAAATATGGAACAAGACAACAACTCACAAACTAAGAATGTACATAATAGGGTGAGTGGAATATTAGGTCAATGGATAGAGAAAGAGAAGAAGCACATGCACTTCCAACAGAAACGCACACTCAAAACATGGGACAAGACAACAACTCACCGGCTGAGAAAGTACATAATACGGTCAGTGGAATTTTAGGTCAATGGATAGAGAAAGAGAAGAAACACATGCACTTCCAACAGAAACGCACACTCAAAACATGGGACAAGACAACAACTCACCGGCTGAGAAAGTACATAATGCGGTCAGTGAAATTTAAGTCAAGGGATAAAGAAAAAGAAGAAACACATGCACTTTCAACAGAAACACACACGCAAAACATGGGACAAGACAACAACTCACAAACTGAGAATGTACATAACAGGGTGAGGAGAATATTAGGTCAATGGATCGAGAAAGAGAAGAAGCACATGGACTTTCAACAGAAACACACACTCAAAACATGGGACAAGACAACAACTCACCATCTGAGAATGTACATAATACGGTGAGTGGAATAATATGTCAATGGATAAAGAAAGAGAAGAAATACATGCACTTTCAACAAAAACACACACTCAAAACATGGGACTAGACAGCAAATCACCTCCTGAGAATGTACATAATATGGCGAGTGGAATATTACATCAATGGATATAGAGAAAGAGAAGAAACACATGCACTTCCAACAGAAATGCACACTCAAAACGTGGGACAAGATAACAACTCACCATCTGAGAATGTACATAATATGATGAGTGGAATATTACATGAATGGATAGAGAAAGAGAAGAAGCACATGGACTTTCAACAGAAACACACACTCAAAACATGGGACAAGACAACAACTCACCATCTGAGAATGTACATAATACGGTGAGTGGAATAATATGTCAATGGATAAAGAAAGAGAAGAAATACATGCACTTTCAACAAAAACACACACTCAAAACATGGGACTAGACAGCAAATCACCTCCTGAGAATGTACATAATATGGCGAGTGGAATATTACATCAATGGATATAGAGAAAGAGAAGAAACACATGCACTTCCAACAGAAACGCACACTCAAAACGTGGGACAAGATAACAACTCACCATCTGAGAATGTACATAATATGATGAGTGGAATATTACATGAATGGATAGAGAAAGAGAAGAAGCACATGGACTTTCAACAGAAACACACACTCAAAACATGGGACAAGACAACAACTCACCGACTGAGAATGTACATAATACAGTCAGTGGAAGATTAGGTCAATGGATAGAGAAAGAGGAGAAACACATGCACTTTCAACAGAAACACACAATCAAAACATGGGACAAGACAACAACTCACCGGCTGAGAAAGTACATATTACGGTCAGTGGAAGATTAGGTCAATGGATAGAGAAAGAGAAGAAACACATGCACTTCCAACAGAAACGCACACTCAAAACATGGGACAAAACAGCAACTCACCGGCTGAGAAAGTACATAATGCGGTCAGTGAAATTTTAGGTCAAGGGATAAAGAAAAAGAAGAAACACATGCACTTTCAAAAGAAACACACACGCAAAACATGGGACAAGACAACAACTCACCGACTGAGAATGTACATAATAGGGTGAGGGGAATATTAGGTCAATGGATCGAGAAAGAGAAGAAGCACATGGACTTTCAACAGAAACACACACTCAAAACATGGAACAAGACAACAACTCACCGACTGAGAATGTACATAATACAGTCAGTGGAATATTAGGTCAATGGATAGAGAAAGAGAAGAAACACATGCACTTCCAACAGAAACGCACACTCAAAACATGGGACAAGACAACAACTCACCGGCTGAGAAAGTACATAATGCGGTCAGTGAAATTTTAGGTCAAGGGATAAAGAAAAAGAAGAAACACATGCACTTTCAACAGAAACACACACGCAAAACATGGGACAAGACAACAACTCACAAACTGAGAATGTACATAATATGGTGAGTGGAATATTAGGTCAATGGATAAAGAAAGAGAAGAAATACATACACTTTCAACAGAAACACACACTTAAAACATGGGACAAGACAACAACTCACCGGCTGAGAATGCACATAATACGGTGAGTGGAATATTATGTCAATGGATGGAGAAAGAGAAGAAATACATGCACTTTCAACAAAAATACACAGTGTTATTCAAAACATGGGACAAGGCAACAACTCACCCTCTGGGAATGTACATAATATGGTGAGTGGAATATTATGTCAATGGATAGAGAAAAAGTAGAATACATGCACTTTCAACAGAAACACTAATCACTATAAACATGGGACAAGACAACAACTCACAAACTGAGAATGTACATAATATGGTGAGTGGAATATTAGGTCAATGGATAAAGAAAGAGAAGAAATACATGCACTTTCAACAGAAACACACACTTAAAACATGGGACAAGACAACAACTCACCGGCTGAGAATGCACATAATACGGTGAGTGGAATATTATGTCAATGGATGGAGAAAGAGAAGAAATACATGCACTTTCAACAAAAATACACAGTGTTATTCAAAACATGGGACAAGACAACAACTCACCCTCTGGGAATGTACATAATATGGTGAGTGGAATATTATGTCAATGGATAGAGAAAAAGTAGAATACATGCACTTTCAACAGAAACACTAATCACTATAAACATGGGACAAGACAACAACTCACCAGCTGAGAATGTACATAATACGGTGAGTGGAATATTATGTCAATGGATAGAGAAAAAGTAGAAATACATGCACTTTCAACAGAAACACTAATCACTATAAACATGGGACAAGACAAAAACTCACCATCTGAGAATGTACATAATACGGTGAGTGGAATAATATGTCAATGGATAAAGAAAGAGAAGAAATACATGCACTTTCAACAAAAACACACACTCAAAACATGGGACTAGACAGCAAATCACCTCCTGAGAATGTACATAATATGGCGAGTGGAATATTACATCAATGGATAGAGAAAGAGAAGAAACACATGCACTTCCAACAGAAACGCACACTCAAAACGTGGGACAAGATAACAACTCACCATCTGAGAATGTACATAATATGGTGAGTGGAATATTACATGAATGGATAGAGAAAGAGAAGAAGAACATGGACTTTCAACAGAAACACACACTCAAAACATGGGACAAGACAACAACTCACCGACTGAGAATGTACATAATACAGTCAGTGGAAGATTAGGTCCATGGATAGAGAAAGAGGAGAAACACATACACTTTCAACAGAAACACACAATCAAAACATGGGACAAGACAACAACTCACAAACTGAGAATGTACATAATACAGTCAGTGGAATATCAGGTCAATGGATAGAGAAAGAGAAGAAACACATGCACTTCCAACAGAAATGCACACTCAAAACATGGGACAAGACAACAACTCACCGGCTGAGAAAGTACATAATACGGTCAGTGGAAGATTAGGTCAATGGATAGAGAAAGAGAAGAAACACATGCACTTCCAACAGAAACGCACACTCAAAACATGGGACAAAACAGCAACTCACCGGCTGAGAAAGTACATAATGCGGTCAGTGAAATTTTAGGTCAAGGGATAAAGAAAAAGAAGAAACACATGCACTTTCAACAGAAACACACACGCAAAACATGGGACAAGACAACAACTCACCGACTGAGAATGTACATAATAGGGTGAGGGGAATATTAGGTCAATGGATCGAGAAAGAGAAGAAGCACATGGACTTTCAACAGAAACACACACTCAAAACATGGAACAAGACAACAACTCACCGACTGAGAATGTACATAATACAGTCAGTGGAATATTAGGTCAATGGATAGAGAAAGAGAAGAAACACATGCACTTCCAACAGAAACGCACACTCAAAACATGGGACAAGACAACAACTCACTGGCTGAGAAAGTACATAATGCGGTCAGTGAAATTTTAGGTCAAAGGATAAAGAAAAAGAAGAAACACATGCACTTTCAACAGAAACACACACTCAAAACATGGGACAAGACAACAACTCACAAACTGAGAATGTACATAATATGGTGAGTGGAATATTAGGTCAATGGATAAAGAAAGAGAAGAAATACATGCACTTTCAACAGAAACACACACTTAAAACATGGGACAAGACAACAACTCACCGGCTGAGAATGCACATAATACGGTGAGTGGAATATTATGTCAATGGATGGAGAAAGAGAAGAAATACATGCACTTTCAACAAAAATACACAGTGTTATTCAAAACATGGGACAAGGCAACAACTCACCCTCTGGGAATGTACATAATATGGTGAGTGGAATATTATGTCAATGGATAGAGAAAAAGTAGAATACATGCACTTTCAACAGAAACACTAATCACTATAAACATGGGACAAGACAACAACTCACCAGCTGAGAATGTACATAATACAGTGAGTGGAATATTGTGTCAATGGATAGAGAAAAAGTAGAAATACATGCACTTTCAACAGAAACACTAATCACTATAAACATGGGACAAGACAACAACTCACCATCTGAGAATGTACATAATACGGTGAGTGGAATAATATGTCAATGGATAAAGAAAGAGAAGAAATACATGCACTTTCAACAAAAACACACACTCAAAACATGGGACTAGACAGCAAATCACCTCCTGAGAATGTACATAATATGGCGAGTGGAATATTACATCAATGGATAGAGAAAGAGAAGAAACACATGCACTTCCAACAGAAACGCACACTCAAAACATGGGACAAGACAACAACTCACCGGCTGAGAAAGTACATAATACGGTCAGTGGAATATTAGGTCAATGGATAGAGAAAGAGAAGAAACACATGCACTTCCAACAGAAACGCACACTCAAAACATGGGACAAGACAACAACTCACCAGCTGAGAAAGTACATAATGCGGTCAGTGAAATTTTAGGTCAAGGGATAAAGAAAAAGAAGAAACACATGCACTTTCAACAGAAACACACACGCAAAACATGGGACAAGACAACAACTCACAAACTGAGAATGTACATAATAGGGTGAGGAGAATATTAGGTCAATGGATCGAGAAAAAGAAGAAGTACATGGACTTTCAACAGAAACACACACTCAAAACATGGGACAAGACAACAACTCACCGACTGAGAATGTACATAATACAGTCAGTGGAATATTAGGTCAATGGATAGAGAAAGAGGAGAAACACATGCACTTTCAACAGAAACACACAATCAAAACATGGAACAAGACAACAACTCACCGACTGAGAATGTACATAATACAGTCAGTGGAATATCAGGTCAATGGATAGAGAAAGAGAAGAAACACATGCACTTCCAACAGAAACACACACGCAAAACATGGGACAAGACAACAACTCACCGACTGAGAATGTACATAATACAGTCAGTGGAAGATTAGGTCAATGGATAGAGAAAGAGGAGAAACACATGCACTTTCAACAGAAACACACAATCAAAACATGGAACAAGACAACAACTCACCGACTGAGAATGTACATAATACAGTCAGTGGAATATCAGGTCAATGGATAGAGAAAGAGAAGAAACACATGCACTTCCAACAGAAACGCACACTCAAAACATGGGACAAGATAACAACTCACCGGCTGCGAAAGTACATAATACGGTCAGTGGAATATTACGTTAATGGATAGAGAAAGAGAAGAAATACATGCACCTTCAACAAAAACACACTCAAAACATGGGACAAGACAGCAACTCACTGGCTGAGAAAGTACATAATACGGTCAGTGGAATATTACGTTAATGGATAGAGAAAGAGAAGAAATACATGCACCTTCAACAGAAACACACTTAAAACATGGGACAAGACAGCAACTCACTGGCTGAGAATGTACATAATACGGTCAGTGAAATTTTAGGTCAAGGGATAAAGAAAGAGAAGAAACACATGCACTTTCAACAGAAACACACACTCAAAACATGCGACAAGACAACAACTCACCACCTGAGAATGTACATAATACAGTGAGTGAAATATTAGGTCAATGGATAAAGAAAGAGAAGAAACACGTGCACTTTCAACAGAAATATACACTAAAAATGTGGGACAAGACAACAACTCACAATCTGAGAATGTACATAATACGGCAAGTGGGATATCAGGTCCAAGGATAGAGAAAGAGAAGAAACATATGCACTTCCAACAGAAACACACACTCAAACATAGGACAAGACAACAACCCACCGGCTGAGAATGTACATAATACGATGAGAGGAATATTACAGCAATGGATAGGGAAAGAGAAGAAACACATGCACTTTTAATAGAAACACACACTCAAAACATGGGACAAGACAACAACTCACCGACTGAGAATGTACATAATACAGTGAGTGGAATATTAGGTCAATGTATAGAGAAAGAGAAGAAACACATGCATTTCCAACAGAAACGCACACTCAAAACGTGGGACAAGATAACAACTCACAAACTGAGAATGTACATAATACGGTCAGTGGAATATTACGTTAATGGATAGAGAAAGAGAAGAAATACATGCACTTTCAACAGAAACACACTCAAAACATTGGACAAGACAACAATTAACTCACATCCTGAGAATGTACATAATACGGTGAGCGGGATATCACGACAATGGATAAAGAAAGAGAAGAAACACATGCACTTTCAACAGAAACACACACTCAAAACATGCGACAAGACAACAACTCACCACCTGAGAATGTACATAATACGGTGAGTGAAATATTAGGTCAATGGATAAAGAAAGAGAAGAAACACATGTACTTTCAACAGAAATATACACTAAAAATGTGGGACAAGACAACAACTCACAATCTGAGAATGTACATAATACGGCAAGTGGGATATCAGGTCCAAGGATAGAGAAAGAGAAGAAACATATGCACTTTCAACAGAAACACATACTCAAAACATAGGACAAGACAACAACCCACCGGCTGAGAATGTACATAATACGATGAGAGGAATATTACAGCAATGGATAGGGAAAGAGAAGAAACACATGCACTTTTAATAGAAACACACACTCAAAACATGGGACAAGACAACAACTCACCGACTGAGAATGTACATAATACAGTGAGTGGAATATTAGGTCAATGGATAGAGAAAGAGAAGAAACACATGCATTTCCAACAGAAACGCACACTCAAAACGTGGGACAAGATAACAACTCACATCCTGAGAATGTACAT
>CAUJGJ010000397.1:12719461-12764461 GCA_963170055.1 Halisarca cf. caerulea
TTAGGTGTATGCTAGATTCTCTGCTGCACTCCATGTGTCTGCTAGCTACACCTGCTCATCTGTCAACCTCACCCTCACTTCTTTCACAACCACATCTTCATGCCATTCACATATGTACATACATACACATGCACACGCATACTAACACACACACGCACACACACAGACACATACACAGACACACACACACACACACGCACACACACACACACGGTCAGCACTGTAAATAATTGGGGTCAAGGTACATGAATAATTGGCCAATAGTTGTATTGTAACAAGACAATAGGGTATAATTATGTAAACGCAAAAATATAGTTGATGCAAGCACATGCTTAACACAAGTCATGACTGTGTGTACTTGCATGTGCACTAATGTACACACACACATCATACACACACACACACACACACACACACACACACACACACACACACACACACACACACACACTGCTGAAAAGCTAAAGTTTTAGTTTATGGTGATACGTAGCATAAGCCAAACACTTTGCCTCTTTGTGCTCCTGTTGTAGCGAGTCTCTCACATCTTGAGTGATAACAAAGTGAGACTGGGGGAGAACTGAGGCCACACAGACTGGATACATGCAATAGGCGGATGGTAGTAGGCATTGGTATACCGAGACTGTGGAAGAGGGTTCCTGGCATGTTGAACGTCCTCCACTCTTGATGTATAATGCACAAATAGTTGGGTGGCTTATCAGGCTGACTGTAGCTGCTTGCAGCCATAGCACACACTGATGTTACCACACGCATGTGGAACATGTTCATTTGTACTTGTAAGTTTTCAGGTTGCAAAAAAATTTAGGTTCACTTTTGGTCCCATTCCTTTTAGTAGGTCTATTGTATCTCTTTGAAAGAAATATCGTCGTGTAGCGTGTTGTATTGTCTCCATTTTAAGCCCAAAACTGAAGTAATAGCATATGTGAAGAAGAAGTTATAAGTAGTTTTCTTCGTCATATCTAAAGGCACAAAAACACCGGGAGCCACTGGAGATTGAAAGCTATGGACACCAAAAAGGGTAAGTAGGTTCCTTATAGCAATATCTAAAACTTCCATGTGGGGGATTTTTGTACTTTAAACAGTTACTGAGAAAATCACTGAAAACCATAAATTTACACAACAAACATTCACATTTTGGCTTGTAACTTTTGTAGGAAGTCAACAATCAAAATCCCCCACATGGAAAGTCTAAAGTTGCCTATGATAAATCGAAAAATCTAAAAAGACTAGGCTAATCGGTCCTTTAAAGGTACACCTTAACAAAAGACTCGCTGAGGCCATTTTGTCACATGACATGCGCGTGATGTACTACAGTGGACGTGAGGAATAAATTCGGTCAGAAGACATGACGAGCATGGCAGTGAATGATACGCCGAACGAAATACATTTTAAAGGAGTCAGGACGTTTGTAACAGAAGGAGGATACTTTTGCCGATGATTCGAAGGGTGCAGAACTTTAACGTCGGATATCAGAGTCGAAGTAAGGTGCGTAATATCCGGCGGTAGCCATTACTTTTGAATCTAAATAACGAATGTTTTACTTTAGAACAGAATGGCCTATCTTCATTTTCTCCTCAATGGGTTGGAATTGAACCCGTTGAGCGAGAATAGCATGCCATCTCGGTATGTCTTGTTTTCAGGGATATTAAAATACTGATTATTAACGCGCTTTAGTAAATCTTCTTCCCAGAACGAATACGATTGAACAAATTATATCGGGATGAACGTTCGCAAGTGCACAGAAATTGCAAAATGATTGCTGCAGCAAAAATAAACTCAATGTGTACGCATTATAGCCTGATGATTTATCATGCACATGTCCAATGACTTGAAGCCATTGAATAACATTTTCACTCGGATTCCAACTAATTAGCATGCAGGGCAGATTCGGACATGTTCCACATGAGCATGCATGAATGCATGTGAGATAGAATGGATCAATCTGACTCTGAAATGGTTGGTGCATGCGAGGCTGCATTGGTGAAGGTGTGAGTGGTAATGCTTGCATTGAGTGGTAAAAGCCTCAGACTCTGGGTTAAAGTCCAAATGGTTGGAAAGGCCCTAGCAAGGCAAAGAAAACAAAAATCCAGTGACCGGGCCTTGGACACAGCGGAAACTTCCATGGCCAGACCGGAAGAAACAATATCCTGAAAAAAAACAAAAAAACTGTTCAAACAACATGATGGCAGCTGTGCTAATCGCAGTGGGGTCTCCAATTGGCCGTCACCAATCTTCTATGTTTCTACCTCACTCAGAATCTTGCCCCATTCCTGGTCACAGTTTGTGTTCTTTCTATTCAGGGGCCGAAGAGAGCAATATCTTGAAAATCAAAAGTTTTGTTCAAATAACATGATTGCAGCCTGGCCATATTCGCAGTGGGGTCTCCAATTGGCCACCACCAATCTTCTACGTTTCTGCCTGGCTCATAATCTTGCTCCATCTCTGGTCATTGCATGCTATCTGTCTATTCAGAGGCTGTGGCAGTCTTCATATTTGCAATTCTTGAACTACTCTTCTCACTGGCCACGTGGTGGTCACCATCTTAGTTGCATGTGCTTCGTGTTATGTGGTGAATGCTTCCTTTTATAAGAGCATTGCAGCCATTTCCACCATTTCCGCCGTTTCTCCCAGGCCCCAACTAATTTGTGTTATGGGATGGCACTAATGAATTTGTCCCATACATTGGCCTGTGATCTTGTGCAATGTTTAGAGGTCAAGGGAAATGAAATTAATTGTTTGTTAGGAGTTGTTAATGACTTGATTGCAAGTGTGCTGTAGAGCTGAACCCTGATTGCAAGTGTGCTGTAGAGCTGAACCCTGATTGCAAGTGTGCTGTTATAGCTCATCAAAAGTGGTTTGTAGAGCTTTTACAAATCACTTTTTTTCCTTTGATTTATCAGCTCACTATGACACAAAGACTATTACCACAATCATAAAGAAAACTGTTTGTGAAGCAATGGCCACATTTGTGGACCCCATACAAGTGAACAGCATAAAAAACAATGGAATTTCTACTAACTACTCATTATTGCCTGTCTCGGTTTATGAACATTGAACGAAACATCAAAAGTTTTTAACAAAAGACCAATTTATTCATGACGTCGTGAATTATAATTTTTTCGCAGTGAAGGTTTTGCGAACCCATACAATTCATGAATATAGCAAAAATATTACCCTGTGAGAATTTCCTGCTCTATGGTACAGTACATATGTACATGTTGCTGTGTACAGTACATACGTACATGTTGGTGTGTACAGTACACATGTACATGTTGGTGTGTACAGTACATATGTACATGTTGGTGTGTACAGTACATATGTACATGGTGATGTGTACACTACATATGTACATGTTGGTGTGTACAGTACACATGTACATGTTGGTGTGTACAGTACATATGTACATATAGGTGTGTACAGTACATACAGTGACGCTCAAAAGAAAGTTGCCACTGCGACAAAATGGTGGCGTGATATACTACAGATCGAAATAGCTGGAAAAACTGGGAAATGGGCTGATGCAGAACTATTTTGAGTGGCTAAACCAAGGAAACACATTGTAACACAAACTTTGAGTTAGTATTGCGTATGTATGCCTTTTTTGAGAATCACAGCTTTGATTCTGGAAAGCGGCGTGCTTTCAAGCCTAAATACTGCAGCCCTTTCTTTTCACGAATAAAATTCGTGCTAATCATTGGTGAAGATATTCCAAATTTGTACTAAAGTTCGATTGTACCATCTTCAATATCAGAATTCAGTCTATTGCGTCTTACCACTGTTCAGTGGGTTATTATTTCCACATTCTTTAAGCATCAAAATCTATAGCTAAATGACGAATGTGATTGTCGTCTTTCGTTTGCTATACTGAAGAAAGGCGGTGTTCCCAGAAGAATGCATCTATATATTCCAGCATAGCACAAAGATAAGTAACTGTTGAAACTGAAACTGCAATCCTGCAACTGGTTATAAGGACGCTTTGAGCGCCAATGGGAAAGACTAAAAGGTTCTCCATCCACCGATATCTGCAAAGCGTCTTTGTTCGGCTGTAAGGTTGCGAGGACACTCTAATTTCAGATGGTCTTCAATGATCCTAGTAGTCTGGGACATCGGCATGATTTTCAGCACAGATGAACTGCTGCCATGAAGTTGAACAGTAATCTGACACTGACAACTTGAACACTACTCGAATCTATACAATATCGTACACAACCGATCTTCGAGATTAAGCTTCGCCAATCTTTCATTTTTAGTCTTTCTTTGCAAATACTTCGATCTTTTAAATAGTATTACTGTAACTTGATTCATTTTCGAGCATATTCAAAGTCGTTTAGCGACTTTTCCAACGCACCAACAACACAAGACTCGCGGCGCCATTTAATAACATTACGCAAGTGGCAACTTTCTTTTGAGCGCCACTGTATGTACATGTTGGTGTGTACAGTGCATATGTACATGCTGGTGTGTACAGTACATATGTACATACATGCATGTTGGTGTGCACAGTACATATGTACATGGTGTGTACAGTACACATGTACATGTTGGTGTGTACAGTGCATATGTACATGCTGGTGTGTACAGTACATATGTACATGGTGTGTACAGTACACATGTACATGTTGGTGTGTACAGTGCATATGTACATGTTGGTGTGTACAGTACATATGTACATAATCCAAAACTTGGGCAAAACTGCTACCGTATAGCCGAAAGGTTGGCGGGGAATTTACTTTGGCGGATTGGCAGTTTTCATGTCCACCACCAAATTATAATTCGCCAAACATTATGACATTTCGCTGAAGAAACCATATTAAATATTTTATATTACATAACCATAGCATATCTATGAATAAACAAAGAGCAACCTGCTGATATTTGGCACGGGAATGTGCCCCAATACACTCTGTTGTGACATCAATAATAGCAATAGCGTACGGCTAGCTAGTGGGAAGTGCCTTCTTTTTTGAAAAAAAAATTGCTGAACGCTGGATTCTTGGGGTACAGAACCCTCAAAAAAGTAATGCCCACATATCATATGCAGCTGTCAATTGAGAACTTCATTGTCATTTCTTACGTTATTTCACACGCTCTTTTCAATCTTCCCAATGGCCACAGCACATCCGTGCTGCTGCAGCCATCTTTTCCAAACAAAGGTATGTGATTATTTGAGCAAGTTTGTGGGTGGTGCCTGATGCTGGCTGGACAGTGGTCTAGCTACTGTGTACTTGGAAATTTTCGCGACACAAAATTTTCGCGAAGCCCCGCCAGAACTGAAATTTCCCGAATTTTATTTTCGCATAGGGGTACAAGGGTCTTTATTTATATTGTTTACATAGCTGATGTACTTGTATAAATTCGAAGTGTAAGAAAATGGAGGCATCGTGTAGGTCGTTCAGTTTCGCAAGCTGTGTGCGTGGCTATCATGTTTATCAAAAGAAATGGAAAGCAACGGAAGGCGAATCTTTGTCGTGTAAAAGGGAGGAAGGTAGCAGAGAGGATCCTTTTGCTGTGGCTATCGTGAAGAGTGGTGAAATTGTCGGACACGTTCCACGAAGTATATCTTGTGGAAGGTTCCTTATTCTTGCGACGAGGAGGGTCAATGGTCTGCTACATCACTGGGAAGAGGCAGCATTCAAAGGACTTACCACAGGGCGGACTTGAATTACCCTGTAACTACGTGTGTACCGGACCCGCCAACATCGTGGCGAAAACGCAACATCGCCTTACGGAATTGAGCATACAGCCTGTGGAATTGACATCTGCAGAGCCAAAAGAAAGGGCTGATGTTAAAGATGTTAATGTTTTAACGGATTCAGCAGAAGTCACAAGTTTGACAACAGAAAATGGCTCACAATCAACGTCGTGGATTACAGTGCAGGACATCATCCTCACAGAGGATGACAAGCAGACAGTCAGAAATGGTGAAATGCTGCAGGATCAACACATAATTGTGCTCAAAGACTGATCAGTCAGCAGTTTCCGGGTGTAAATGGACTCCAATTGTCCCTCATACAAGACACGCCCATCAAATACTCCCAAACTGCAAAAGGCATACAAATCATCCATGTCAGAAAGAACCACTGGGTTGTGGCAGCATCCCAGACATCCAAAACAGTCCTAATCTATGACTCCATTTATTCGGCTTTGGATCAAACATCGAGTGCAACAGTTAAAACACTGTTTAGTTGCAACTTATGTAATATTACTATGGTACCTGTGCAGAAGCAAGTAGGTGTGCAAGACTGTGGATTGTTTGCAATTGCAAATGCAACGGCAATTGCCCCAGGCACAGAAACCTTTTAACAAGCTTTGATGAGGAATCATCTCATTGCATGCTTCGAGCAAAAGAAGATGGAACCTTTCCCATAATTATTATCTACGTACATGTAGCAACATTTACTATTTTCCTTATAAAATTAATTGACAATGTAACGTTTACTTATTAATGTCAACATGTAGTTGTTTATTTTAATGCAGCCGTTATGCCTGCTTCATGAAATCCGTTTTTCACCAAGTCAGGCTTGCCTTTCACATTGGTAAAAGCAGCCATGATCCAGTGAGCACTAAGCGGCTTTACAACTGCTGGCCTGAGGTCTACCGGCTTGTGTACCTGTTCGTACTGTAGCTGCAAGCACACTTGCTGTGCATACCACATCTGAAATGCCATTTTCATGTGGTCCTTGAACGACTTGTTGATGCTGAGGTCCATAGGCTACAAACGGTCTGTACAGTTGGGTGGTATGCCCACGTCAATTATATCATTGGCATCCAAAACATCCTGAACCCAAGTAGTCAATTGTCCCTGGAAATGGTCAAACAGGGCCAAGGCTGTCTGTGTCTGAGGTAGCTTCAGTGTTGCACGTGTTTCCGTGACATAAGGTATGATGACATTGTCAATGTAGGCCAACATGGTATCTTCATACGACCAGTGGTTAGGAGTGAATGTAACATGCCAGTCACTCGGAAAGTGCACTTTTGGCAAACATGCAGGAGTCTTGCCAGCATAGATCAGCTGTGCAGGCAAAAAGTGGCCTGACAAAGTACCAGCAAGCAATGCAGTGATTTGCCGCTTGTCATCAACTCCATCAACTCCAGATATTTCCAAGCATTTTGTACCTTTCTGTGCGAGTGTCCAGCATGAAATAGGAACATATTTGATTCCTGTTTGATCCCAGTTGATGATGAGCTCTGGGGGGATGTTTTCCATGGTAACAACAGTACGAACATCACTCAAGAACTGGGTTTTTAGTTGCTCAAAGAAGACTGGGGATATTTTGGCCTTCGTTGTTGCCTTCCGCTTGACATACCCCATTCTTGCAAGTAGCCGATTTGCCTAATCTTTAGTGAGATTAATGCCTCCTCCATTCTCTTCCAGCAAATTGGCATCCTTTGCTACCACAATACCTCTGGCTGCTGCTCTGACTATTGCTGAATTCACTACTGCTCCAGAGTTCCTCAATTCGCCCACAAACGACTTCACTTGGTCCTCCAATTCCTTCGCGACGAGCAAGGGCCTACCTCTTGGTTTCTCTGGTAGCGCGGACACCGTACCATCCTTATCTTCTTTGAGAAGGGAATCTCGTTTCGTCTGGTATGCTGTGACACAACCACGGACGGTACTTTCATTTAGGTCCAGTTGTTGTGTGCTTTTAAAATGCCTTAGCGAAGCACTGACACCGTTTTCCGATGCATATTTAGCTACTTTCACCTTCAATTCCTCTGAAAGAGCCGCGTAACTGCCTCACCTTTTTCCAGAAGTCGCAATCTCTTGCTCCTTCGCAACTTTCTTCTGGGCTGCCAGAAAGGTAAACACCGGTACTGCTGTTGAAGAACTGCTGCCATCACCGCTGGGCTTGAAGAAGTACTTAAGTGTAGACATCTGTAGTCACTCAAAAAGTCGGTCGCTGAGAGATTCTATCAAAACACGCTACTACACACACGAGGTAGCAAAGGTATAATAGGTAAGACTACGGTACTGTGCACTGTACAATATAATACTAGGGAGATTTCGCGAGCCTAAATGACGTCATTCGCGAGCTTCGCAAAATTTCGTATCGCGAAAATTTCCAAGTACATGGTACCAATGTTTCCTGGTTGCCAGGAAACCCCTCTCATCAATCTGAAGTCACCAGTGTGCTAATTAATGATGCAATTATTCTCAACACTTGCTCCAATTGTCACCTGCATACACCTGTCCTGCACACATGGGTCCGCAGAACATATGACAACACATGCTGTGAATACTGTACATTCATGTGTGTTTTGCATTCTTTTTAGTCATTTTTAACTTGCTTGGCTGCCGAAAATAAGGTGAACATCAAAAGCAGGAACATGACATCAACTTCCCCCAGTCTCCCGTCTTGCTCAATTGTGTTATAGAGTTGTACGTAAGTCGAGAAAGCAACAGGAGCGTGAACACAGCACGTACTCACACATTTCAATCGGCTCTTAACTTTTACTGCATTCCTGTGCTACAACTCACCCCATGCACCGATCCATGCATAATGTACACACAACCACACAAAGCCCACAGTGGGCAGCCTACACTGATGCCCTGTAGGCCTATCAGGAAACAATGGGCTGTTCATCGATCGTCTTCATGCCTCTATCAGAACTTCAGGCTCGCCCCCACAATGATAACCATCTGCCTAGTTATACCGTACGCGCTCTAATTTTCGCGGGCCTAAACTTTCACGGTTTTCGCGGATTGGAAGCCATCCGCGAAAGTTTAAATCAGCGAAAAGTTTGAAATCTTGCGCGGTGATATAAAATGGCCGTCGCAATGATATAAAATGGCTGTCGTTGAACAGCGGGCAGCGCTGTCGACGCCTTGTTGTATTCTTATTAGATCCATAATGATATACCTAATATAGGTGTGAAAGAAGGTATAGGCTTGTCCGCTACCTTTATTTTGTCTTCGTTTGCATTCGCATGTGCCTGTAGTACATGACGATGATTGAAGAAAGTCGCCTGGTTCGTTCGTTTTTGGTTCGCAAGCGTCTGGACTTTCCAGATTTGGAGCAAGTTGTTCCATCAAGCATGGCAGATGCTGTTAGAAAAGAAATATGCGACAATTCGGAGGAAGAAACCGCTCATGTGTCTGTGTCATTGCCCAGCCTGTTTGGCTTGACAATCATTAAAACTTTAGAGTGCTTATTGCGATCTAGGGTCTACTCAGGTCTATCACTAGTTAACTTGAACAAAAAAACAGAGACACTGGATGGAGACCCGCGAAAATAAAAACGCGAAAATCGCGAATTTGCGAAATCCGCGAAAGTTTAAGCCCGCGAAAATTAGAGCGCATACGGTAGTGTCTTGTGAAGGCAATTACCAAAATAAAAACCGCCAATGTTTAATTTGGGCACATTTTGCCAAATTTTCTTCCCGCCAACCTTTCTGGCTATACAGTATTTCATATCTCATGGATGAATACGCTTAGCAATGCTGTGAACAAGTCACCTTGCCTGGACAAAATGTCCGAGGAAAGGGTTAAAATGTCTGCCAACTGCAGTTTAGTACGGAAAATGTCTGATGACTGACTACTATTCACAACACTGCACATGTGAAGCTATCTGAACCAATGCTGCACTAAACACTGAAAGTAGGAACTACCACATTCAGGTCATGCACATCTGGAAAGGCTCCACAGTGAACCAAACAGAAGACAGAAGGTGCTACCACTGCAGTGTGTGGAGTGAGGTACCTTGGAGCTCTTCAGCTCTTGAAATTGATGCAACATTTCTTCTTTGAGGTCTTTCATTTGATAAGAGGCTTCAGCTTGAGAAACAAGCTAAAATGAGAAGGATAGAGACTGAGACAGTCAATGCTATAGAACACATTCAACTTACAGCTAAATTAAAATTTGATATGGCATACATTAAATATGACCAAATATAATATGACATACATTATCAGGGCCGGCTCAGCAGCACTTGACTTGAGTGGGCCAATATATTTTGTTTACATGGTGTACTGTACCACGTAAACTGTATACTGTACCACGTAAACAAAACATTTCATGTTTGTAATTAAATTATCCTTTGCTTATGGACATACACATATGTATTTGCCGCATCTCACAAAAAATGATACAGTGGAATCTCTGAATAAAGGACACTTTGGGATAGCTCAATTTTTTGTTCATAAGGAGGGGGTCCTCTTTGGGAGGAGCAAAATGTATAAAAACCATGCGAAGGATGTATTTTAGGACTTCAAGCTGTGTCCTCTGTAGAGAGGTTTATTGTACTCTGTCCTTGTTTTGGAGAGCCTACTATCAGAGGCTCCACCGTGTTTCTATTTGTAGCCCATACCAGCTAGCAGAATCACCTTTAAAGTTAATGTTTTATTCCTTCATGCAGATTAGAATAGATCATTGAAATTGGTACTGGTATGCACTACAGACAGGAACACGGCCATCTTCGTAGTATGCATTAATTAATTAAAAATGGCAGAAATTTGGCAATTGCGCTCACGGCGAGCGAATAGTCCATAGAAATTGCTTAGGATTCTGTGGTTTCGAAGATACAGGAGCAAAGCTTACTTTATACTCAAAGCTATTGGGTGTTTGCTATGTATTTGTGCTTATTTCAACCTGACCTACATATAGCTAAAATTTCAATGAAGAGTAAGTTTTGCTCTTAAGGCTTCCAAACAGCCAGCCTTGATTATGTAGAAAATGTATACAAGTGAACATAATTAATAATATATATAGAATCTGATATATACTGTACAAAGCGCACAAACACTTGTAATTTGTTGCAGAGTTGATTTAGTAATAAGTGTGATGACCTTGTGTCCCACTAAAATCACATTGTCAAACTCATTTTGATGGTACACACGATATATACAAGCAGACAACACATACCTTAGGATAGGCAAACTCCTGATCAGTGGTGACGTTGTAGATGAATTCTCCAGGAACAAAGACAACAGTGATGGAGAACTCTAGCAGAGATCTTCGATGGAGGGCAAACAGCCGCACCAGGAACGGCAGGCGGATCCTGTTGACTGTGTAGAAGAGGGTGACGTCAACATTGTCAAACCCTTCAAAATCAGACTCTTCCAGCCCCATCATCTTCTTCAGGAAATCCCTCAGATCTAGTATCTTCTGGACTGTGACATCATGCGAAGGTTGGTCGGTCTGAAAACCAGCTGAGATTTGGTGGACTGGTAGCTCTCTTCGCTTGGGAAGACTCCTTCTAGCTTCAGCCAGAGTTGCTTTGCATGCCTCCTTCACCTCCATCTTGTAGCTGTCCCAGTCTTCCATCAACTTTGGTTTCTGTAGCTGACGAATTAGCTGGTAGAGTAGGTCGCAATCCAGAATGTCCCAGTGAAGTTGGAGATACGCAATGTAGTCACCATCACTGCACTTCATCAAATCCCTGATATCTTCCTGCACATTGTGCTTTGTAGAGGTAACATCATTCAGCAGCTCAATGCAGATGGTTTTTAAGTCATCTACTTGTTCCCCTACTTCTTTCACTTCCCTGACAAGAGTGATGAATCTACTCTTAAGATCCCGCATCTCAAGGTAGTACTTTGGAGAAGAACACCTGATAACTGGTGGTTCGGGTGAATGTTGAACAATGGAGGACACATCCACTCCATGGTTGGTCAAAGCTGTAATAATGACCATAAAACTAACCCATGCACACACACAGAGAGAGATGTATGTATGCTGTGCACACATGCATATATAGGTAAACATGCATAGTCTTCAAAAATCCTGTGAGCTTACAGGAATAAATTTCTGCTTACAACCACAGTCAGATCCACTGCTCACAATGTCATGAAATGGTATTGGTAGGACACCATAACAGGGTATGACGGTGACATCACAGACATGCTAGATGTGTTAGTCTAGCCACCTAGACCATACCTCAGTAACCTCTTTGTTAGTTTGGCCTATAGCAGACCCATTTCCGCCTTGGAAAATGGTGGCAGCGGAAATATATGCCAGACTATAAACTGCAGTTTAGTACACTACAAATAGGGATATTCTAGCTGGCTATAGACTATGGCACACACACACTCCAACCACAGAGCAACATGCACTTGCTATTACAGTGGAGTAGGGGCAGCGGGAGAGGCCTGCCCCCCTAATTCGGCATTGGGAGGGATCAGTTCCCCTGAGAAATGAGCTATCTGCAGATTATGCAAAGTTAAACTTTGGTAGTGTACACAAGATATACTAGCAATGAAGTGTTGCTAATTTTCAGCTGTAGTGCACTTTCCAATTATAATTAGCACCTTGCACATGCACTTCAAGTTACCATAAACGTACCCAAATTTGTCTGCCCCCTCCCCCCGCCCCCCCATCCACTCCCAGTTTGGAATAGCCAACCCAATCTCGCTCAGCCATTGACCTTCAGGGACTGATGTCACTGGTCAAGTAAGAATGGGTCTGGTGCGATCACACACCCATTTCTGGTCCATAGCACAGGGAATCACACGCCCAATCAGATTACAGAACCATGGTCAATACCTTTTATCGCATACAATATCTGGCTTCAAGCATCCGCAGGACTTTTCCGGCATTGCCTTTTAAGGTGGCGGATCGGTCCGCCCACACAATTTTCAGAAAAACTTTAGCTGTTATATTGATGCTACTGAACAATATTAGTGCCACTACTCTTATTTACCTTAGTGAGTTAATTATAAATCTGCATGTGCAGGCCAAAGAATAAATTAAAAAACTCATACACATGCAGAAGCAGAAACGAAGCTCTTCCATTCACCGTACTTTGACACTTTATCAAGTCAAATTGCAACGTAACAAGTATATTTGGACACAAACTTGTAGCTTACCCTCGTATTCAAGATCGTATGTATGGAATTTGGGGATCTCCTCCGTTTTACAGAAAATCAACTATTTTGCATTGCTGTGGGACCCGGTGCAAAATCGCCATTTTGGGCATAGTTTAGGTGTTGTGGCACATGCAGTGTAAGAACAGAATTTCCGGAAATCCCTACATACGATCAATTACCGTACTTAAATGAACGCTCAGTTGAGTTTTGACAATAACACTAGGCTTCATGCCAGAATAAAGCAGCAAAATGGTACAACGATAATCATAGATACAAGTAAGCGCACTATAATTATGTTCATGGGCTGAAAATTACATTCATAGCTGCTGCAAATGGCAGCTGACCCGCCACCTTAAGTGCCACATGTCTGTTACAGATGTCTCTGGGTGAATTCAGCAGTATTCTGCTCATCTGTACAGTTAACCATAAACAGAGTCAGCAATCAGTTAGCCTTGATAAGGAATAAGCCATGACTCCAAAAAATAGCCAAATGCTTCAAACTGATGAATTCACTGACAAGGGTATACATACACTGGAGTGTGCCGAAAGATTTCAGTTTGCTTTGCGATAAATGAAATAACTCCTGTTCTGCTATGCCTACAATGTGCGGTTCTGTGAAAAAGAAAATGCAAATGAAAAGATAAACAGTGTCATTGTTGACCCCCCTCAGAACAGAAATTGATGCTTGATGAGAACAAATCAGTGACGTCAGTCCCCGAAATGGCCGAGCAAGGTAGGGTCGGCTACGCGAGACTACCCCCCGATACTGTTTGGAGTGTCTATGCCCAAACCATAGATAAAGGCCCAAACATAGAATCAAATCCCAAACAAACACACAGTATCTCTATCCCTACTGAGTCCATGCAACAATGAACGAACCTGCTAACAGAATCCTTCCGCAGTTGGATTGATTGCACGTAAAGAGAAGCTGACAGAACTGCACGATCTCCTTCTGGGTTCTTCTCCTCATTGCAGAAAGTACTTCGGTATTCTTGTCGTAGCTGGACTCTTTGGACTTTGCTGTTTCGTATTCGATATCTGTCAGCAATTTAGAGGAGAAAAGGTGTTCAAGGAGAAGTGGAGAGTGTAGTTTGGCGGTTAAATCTCCGTAAGCTTCCCGAAGCGCTTCTAAAGCCGGTTCGTTGGCCGAGGTCTCTACAGTAAGCGGATCAAATCCGGGTGCAGCGGAGGGAACATTTGATTTCGATTGAGAGGTTTCTTCCTCCTCAGCAAAGGATTCCTCTTTATCGTCAATCTTCCAGTGACTGCGTTTTCTAGCCATTAGTTAGTCTGGCCAAACTAGGTCAATGGTAAGGCAGGTAAGACCACAAAATTAATAAAGCACCGTGGTTTACGCCTACCTGATGGACATGATCACGTGACGAAGATGGCTACACGTGGCGCTTATAGTCCCGCGTAGCCAGACCCATGCACGCCGTGACTGACGTATATACTAGTTGTGAACCAAGTTTAGAATCTCGCGATTGCTAAAACGAAATTTGAATTTTGAAATAGAAATTGAATTGTGTTCAATTCCATTTTGACTGCTACTTATGAATTCAAAACTAATGTGTGTACTCATGCTTTATTATAGTTGAGTTGTAAAGTGCTAGATTGAGTGCAATGGTACTACAATGGCCAGATGCAAAGTTAGCAGTTTTGTTGTTTACTCATTTGCCACATGCTTGCAAGACACAGTGTGTAGACTACAGTATCAGTACTCGTGAACAAGGCTGTATGACAGTGTAACGTTTGTAATTTGTGACATTTGACATTTGACATTCAATTTGGTTGAGTCATACATCAGTAATTGACACAAATCTGTTGAGTTTTTATTTCTTCTGGAGACACTACATTAAATTTGCAAAATAAATGGTCACTTTTCATTGTATATGATTCAATTGAATTGCAATGTTTGGTTCAATTTGGCTTGCTTGAACATTCAAATTGACAATAGCACTGAGCAATGCATGTGACTGTACCACTGCACATAGTCTGCACAAGAAACCAAGTTGCAGTCCATGGTGCTAGAAGTATTATAATAATCATGCTTCCTCAACATTATACTATTGTCAATTTACCTGAACATATGCATTCATGGACCTTGATTAATTCTGAATCAATAATATTGTAATTCATATACCACCACACAACTGCATGAATGATAGAAACAAAGTTGTAAATATTTTTGGTTTATCACTTGGTTCTATTTGAACAAGAAGTCTTTAAAATTTCTTTTGAATCCATGAACTTCATATTGATTGAACATGCATCACACAATGTCATTTATAACTTGCTGCTAATATTACGTACATGAAATTTGTTTCTGTGATGTGTAGCCAATCTGCATGACATTAATTGTGTTTTAGATGATTTGTACGTAAGTGCACTTAAATTTGTGGATTTGACATATAATATTCAGGTGGTTGGAGTACAGTTGTGATACAAGCTGCATGCTGTGTATAAAATAGGTTCAAATTTTGGGTTACATTAGATTTGTTTGATTGTGATGAAATCCATGGTTTCTGCGAAGGGCTGTCTTCAGACACATTTCACATGGTTTAATCCAGTTAAAATCAGAATCTAACAAATATACATAAATGTGCATATACTATATATGTTCTAATTTATCGTCAGAGCAATTGTCAGGAAAAAACGTCATTTAGAATGGAATTGCAAGGTTGCTGAAAGGTGGCGAATACTTGGAATGGGGGGACAAATATTTAGAATCAATGACGGTGAATTAGAACCATCAAAAAATGGCCGTTTTTAGCTTGAGAACTGTTGCGCCTGTTCGAGGATACCATAAATACAAGTAATTTCAAATGAAAAATGAAAATCTTTCATAATTCGACGATTACTCGAACAAAATAAAAATGACAAATATAAACAAAGGAACAGCGGTTTCTCCAGTATGGTATATCAATGGCACAACAAATGGTAGAACGAAGGTGACCAGCCTGCATGACGAATAATTAGGGTCTCTGACATACGTAGGATTAAAACACATGCAATTTCATCATCAATTAGAATGCTTTTCATCCCTTTTGGAGCCCATGACGAATAATTGGAATGAAGAAAAATTAGAGCATACATGGTATTATAATCATTTGCCATATAAGTTTGAAAGTCCATTGATGTCACATTATCGATCAGACTCCCCTATACGACGGAAACAATTAACCTCGCTAAACCGCTCGGTAATTATATACTGTATATGAATAGAGCGTTACACATCCAGAATTCGTATAATGAAAATAATATATTAGGGGCTGCCAGCCCCTAATAGGCTAAAAAGTTCTATAGTTTGGTGCTGAGAAGTGCATCATACATACATGGTAGACAACAGTGCTGATATATAGATAAAAGAATATCCATTCTAAGCGCTGTGTTGGAAGGAGGGGAAGTTGGCACTGTACTCATTATAACTGTTAACATGTAGTTCCAATCAAAGCTACCATTTTAAAAAATAGCATTAATTTATTATTATAGAAGTTGTAGTATTATTCTTTCACACACACATACACACACACACACACACACAGTGGGGATTACCCCTTCAGCCAATGGCTGGTACAGGGGAAATTACATACTATACAAAAACATTCTAAAATGGAAGATGGATGTAGTGTAGCAATAAATTTTTGAGATTGAAACAAGGTAGGACTGTTCGCTGTACACAGGTAGTTGTCAATAAGTATGCATAGGGACATATACATGTGTGGGGCTGGATGGGCAGTCTGGAATTGACAACAAAATACCAAAAGTACTCCGCCCGTCCTACCCCATACATTTCCACTTACACATATTAACGTACATCGAAACACTTGCACAACACATAATTGTCCAATTAGCGCTTCAGTACTTACTCCCCAAGGCGGCGGACTAGCCATGCCGAGCTAATAAATCTGCAAATCAGTGACTCAGTACCGATCAAAACTCGTAGATTAGGATTTTGAGAATCTCAGAAGAACTTGTAGCTGCACAGAACCGTCAAGTATGGACAATATCTAAGGTATCGTTGTAGCAAATTTAGGGAAGACGATGAGTGAAACCCCACCTACTGGTTGACTAATCTAAGAAGAGTAAGAGACGGCGGGATGAGTAAAGGCGGGATGAGCCTCCAGGATGGTATAGATGTCAGATCGCAGATCACTTTCCCGATGGCACTTCTCTAATTGTTTACCAACTAGGAGTGCAGGAAAGAGTGAATTTGCATGATATCTCCTGGCATCTAGCATCGGGGAACTCTAAGAAGTACCTCCCTTCCCCTCATATACCACCCACAGTCAAGGTCCCAAGGATTCGTGCTAAATTAGGCACTCCAAAATATTGCTCCTCTCGGCCACACCGCTGCAAATCCTATGCTGATGACCTGTCCCTTATTTCTTCTGATCCAAAGGAACATGCTTCCTCCCTTCAAGAAATTAATGATAGCTGCAAACAATTAGATCTTCATTTAAAGCCATCTAAGTGTATTTCACTTGTTTACAATGGAAAGCAAATTGACAGATCCAAAGTGTTTGCTATTGGTGACTCGGGCAACACTACTAATGTAGCTCACAAGCCAACCAAATTTCTTGGGAAGATCCTCGGTCATAATCTTCCTACAACCAGGAAAGCTGCCACTGATAAGCTTAACAATTTGCTATTATCTCAAGTTCTCTCACTAAATTCTTCTCCTATTAGAGGGGAATATAAAGTGTACATCCTCCACCATTTTATCCTACGTAATGCCCAATTCTATCTTGCAGTTGATAATTTCTCACAATCGCAACTGGGTAGAATCCAACGCACTCTAACACGTTTCATCCGAAAATGGCTCCATCTTCCTCCTTGTCTATCTAAGGTCATACTGTTCCACAAAGATGGTCTTGGCCTAAAATCGCTTCCATCATATGAAGAAGAAGTGAAAATCGGTTTCTTCACTCGTGTTATGTCATCAGCAGACCCTTCAGTATCCGAGTGTATTCTAGGACTTGAACAGGATACCTTGAAAGTCCTTCATCACATGTCAGTGCAAGATATTGAAATAATCAAGAATACTGCTGCTTCTATCCAAAACTCAAGGCAAATCTCCTCCAGAGTAAATGAGTCTTCCATCATTAGACGCTCAAAAGCCGGAATTGTACAACAGCAATGTGTTGAGCTTGAGAAATCACTGGAACAACTCCAGATACAAAATTCATTGCTAGATGTTCTCCCTCTTGAACATGAGGACAGTCTGTGGAAGAGAATAATAACTGGTCTCCCAAATGGCCAACTGTCCTTTGTTTTACGCGCATGTAGTGAAACATTGCCATCCCCTAGTACTTTGGTTCGCTGGAACTATAAGTTTAGTAGGAAATGCCCACTGTGTGACGCTCCACTTTGTAATGTGAAGCACATCCTCAACTGTTGCCCCAAGGCCTTAGAAGACGGCCGATACACGTGGCGTCACGACAAGATCCTGCTCCTCCTGATACATTTCTTGAAGGAATTCAATCCATCATCCTCAGTGTTTGCTGATATTCCTGAGTTCAGAGCACATGATAGCCCCCAAGCAACCGTGCCTTCCTCCATCATTTCAACCACAGCGAGACCTGATATTTTCATGAAAAGTAACAACAACATCATTCTCTTGGAGCTCACCGTCCCTTGGAATTCCGCCACCAATATGACCAAAGCACGAGATTTCAAGCTCTGTAAACCAAATTACCAACTTCTAATTTCAGACTTGCAAGCTCTGGGCTACTCAGCCCAGCTCCACACAATGGAGATTGGCTCGCTGGGCCACTGCTCACATCACGCCTTCTCAGCCCTAAAAGCTGCAGCTCCACTATCTAAAGTCCGTGATAGGCGTCATCTCCTAACAAACATAGCAAAGACTGCTATTAACTGTAGCCACACTATCTTCAATGCTCGTTCATGTCCATCATGGTCCTTGTCTTATTTATGATCATCGTATTGTTACCACTGTTAATTTCAATGTTTGCCTTTACTGTTTTCTAGTAATAGCTGTTCTTTGTGGGTTTTTTTTGTTGTATGGGTTTTCTTGTTGTTGTTATTGTTTTTTTTTCCTGTATTTTTTGTCTATATGTCTGTACTTTGCTGTTTATTCTCTTTTTCCTTTGTCCCGACCTTGCCAGGGAAGTAATTGTACCTGTGATCACATGATCATATTATTACACCCCCCTGTGTCCGAGGTCCTCTACCTCTTTTTTTTGTACTCATATCATTATTCTTTTGAGTAATAATATGGTTTGACACACTTTCCCTTCACCTAACGCCCACTAGAATGATGAGTAAACCCCTGCAAATGTGCAGTTAATTGACAGCGAGAAAATGTTTTAAAGTGGTGGGGAGGAGTAATGAACATCACGTACCATGAATCTTTTGTGTACCATCATGGCGTAGAATCAAAATAATTGTTGCGTATGCATGTAACCAAGCAAAATCTTTGTAACGCTGTGGTTTTAAGAAAGAAACTCATTTTCTGACCTATAGAGGTTATGCGTTTGACGTCACACTTTA
The DNA here is from genome assembly GCA_963170055.1 of Halisarca cf. caerulea. NCBI lineage: Eukaryota > Metazoa > Porifera > Demospongiae > Chondrillida > Halisarcidae > Halisarca > Halisarca cf. caerulea. The sequence goes on from CAUJGJ010000397.1 coordinate 12,738,800, forward strand.
GATGTGACGTCACACTTCCGAGTGGCAAGAATGTACGCGCAAGGATAGAGAATATCCATTCTTTCGACTGTAACTGAACGCTTGACCGGAATATCCAAAATTTAATCGAGGACTGCTATCCCACGTTAGAAACAAAGATCGCTATCTCCTTTAAAAGACGCTAAAGGTAAGTTTTTGATTTTGCATAATAGCATCATTACGCGGATCACTATTGTTGCCAAACCTTGATCTTTCACATTTTTGTCTCATTTTCAATACAACTGTATGGTCAGAATCTGCCACGAGTGATTGCTAAGAGACGAGGAGGGCAAAATATCAAAATTTACCTTTAGCGTCTTTTTAAGGACATAGCGATCTTTGTTTCTAACGTGGGATAGCAGTCCTCGATTTATTTTTTGGATATTCCAGTCGAGCGTTCAGTTATTATCGAAAGAATGGATATTCTCTATCCTTGCGCGTACATTCTTGCCACTCGGAAGTGTGACGTCACATCTAAAGTGTGACGTCAATGCATAACCTCTATTGACAGCTTTGTGCTATGTGTGCACAGTCCAATAGTTGCTACTGGACCAAAATACTAAAACAAGCGCATATATAAATGAAAGTACTGGGCAAGACACCAAGAACATGCATGCACATGCATTGAGGAAAGTTCTAGACAAACACCGCTACTGGTAACTGAAGAATAAAATCAAAAGTGGAAGGGTTGATGTAGGAGAACTTCTTCAAAGGTACTAGATGTAGCCTGTGAATCACTTGTTCAGTACAGGAATCTCTGTTATCTACTTGTTTTGAAGAAACAGGGAAAGACCAGCAGACTAACGAATCTACCAATTGCTTCTTAGCGGCGAACAACGGCAAACCATAGACACTCTAAACTACGTTCAACTCGTGATTGCGCAATGTTTACAAGGGTAGGTTGGTAGGTAGGTTGCGATAGGCCTAGGTAGCGATAAAATGTCAATTTTATTGTGTAGAACTTCCTCTTTGTAGCATATTTTTGCAATAAAGCTTAATTTCTGATAGAAGATGATATATTTGAACTTTTAAATGTGATTTTTAGGTTGTATAGCAGATTTTTTTAATTATTTTCAAAATGGAGACGTAACTCGGGGGGGGGGGCAAGAGCCTAACCCCTGACCACCCCCCCGGTTTCTTCACCTATGATATATACTCATAGTACTACACACACACACACACACACACACACACACACACACACACACACACACACACTGCTACCCTGTTCACTGCAGGCCGGTACTCGAGAGACCTCACTACATCTCAACAATTGAGAAGAGCAAGCTGATTGGAGGAACATACATACATGGCTGTAGCTGGTCTAAAACAGAAGCAAGACAATGATGTGAGGACCTTCTTGTTCTCAGATAAAAATGTTCACTCATGTATCCATGATTTTTTATTACAAAACCGAATGCATAGTGGCTGTGTTTTTTCTATTACAGCTTCAGTTTTGTCTATATATGTTTGTGTATACGTAGCTCCATGTGTGTGTACCACAATAATGGATATACTGTTTCCATTCTGACTTCCACTTCAGATCCAAGGAGGCATATGAACCATGTTAGTGCAATGACAGACTTTGCCTTTGACTTGATGAGAGCTTTCAACAACATCAATGGTCATACCTTTACCAAGTTCAAGCTTAAGATACATGTGTGTGTGTGTGTGTGTGTGTGTGTGTGTGTGTGTGTGTGTGTGTGTGTGTGTGTGTGTGTGTGTGTGTGTGTGTGTGTGTGTGTGTGTGTGTGTGTGTGTGTGTGCTATTGTCACCCATGACACCCTCCACTCTATGTAGTTACAGTTGAACATCATCTTTATTTTTTTCTGCCAGGACAGCGTTAAATTGACATAATGTGTGTGTAAGTGAATTAATGTACTATGTATGTACATGTGTACAGGGGCGGATCCAGGGGTTGTACAGGGTGCATGTGCTTGGCCCAGACTGAACAAATTCATATCTATAATCTTAGGAGGCTTTCATCATTCTTCAAGTTATATATATAAAACATTTAAAGAACAGAACAAAGTGGCAAATGTCCTTGAAAGCAGTTTATAAGGTTACTGTTAAGGCTAAAACTAAAATCAATCTCTAAGAGTCACAAAAACAAGCCCTATTCTAAAATTCAGGAGTAGTCTCGTGTAACACAGACCCGCTTCTCGCCTCCACCAAATGACGTCATAATAAAAAATGGAGGCGAGAAGCGGGTCTGTGTTACACGAGACTAATTCAGGAGTTGCGGGAGCCATTTTGTTGTGACGTTATAATGTTTGCTGTACACAGAGGTCCTGTGACAGCAGGCCCCACTCTATGGTACACCCCCTTTACAAAATCTCTGGATCTGCCCCTGTTTGTACACAGTGTTAATTAGAGATGGTGGCCAGCAGCATTAAGACATCATCCAGCCATGTTTGTGTTTTGTCTCACCCAAAAAGGTTTCGGTCAGCTAGACATTTGACTGGGCACTACCTACCTATGTAAATGTTCACTGGATATACACACACAGTGAGGTTACCAAGTCATTTGCATGTCCAAAAATACGTCCGAACAAATCTGAAATTGTCTGAAAGATATACAGCTAGGACATTTGTCCATTTGCTCCTCATTTCTAGCACTGTGTGTGTTTGTGCATATGTACAGCACATACATGCGTATGTAGTGAATTAATGTACGTATGCATGTATGTGCATATGTACATACATATGTATGTGTTTGTAGAGAACTATTGTATGCACACACATGTACAATGTCATGTGTACCTGCAGTGATATAATGTATGTACGCACACATGTTTGTATTTGTAGTGAATTATGTATGTGGATGTAGTAAATTAATGAATATGTGTATACACATATGTACGTACATGCATACACCTGGTGACCAAATGTCTCTCACACACTCCTTCCTCTGGCCTCCTCCTCAGCTGGGACTGTTGATCTTGGTGATCTCTCCATCTACAAGATGACTCCCATCTCGCTGAGGGTCAGTTGTATCGTATCTCTCATCATCTTTGTCTTCAATGTTCTTCTAACTGCTCTGCATGGTGGCCTGTTTTGCTCAGCCAAAGACTGCCTTACAACCGGGAACCTTTGAAGCAGTGGATTGAACCGTTGCTCTGAGACAAGTATGTGTGTGTGTCTGTGTGTATGTGTGTGTGTGTGGGTGTGGGTGTGGGTGTGGGTGTGGGTGTGGGTGTGGGTGTGTGGGTGTATATGTGTATCTGTGTATATGTGTGTGTGTATGTGTGTGTCAGTCCGTCCCTACATCCCTACCTCTCTCCCTTCCTCCCTCTCTCCCTCTATCCCTGCATCCCTCTCCCCCTACCTCCCTCTCTCCCCCCTATACTCCCTCCCTCGCTTGCTCCCTCCCTCCTCTCTCTCCCTACTCTCTCTCCCTCCATCCTCTTTGGTTAACATGAATTTTGGTTAACATGAAAGCAGCAATGGCCCCTGCAATGCCCCTAGTACTCCTAAGTGTTCTGATAGCATGAAATTCTGATCAAAGTAACATTTTCCTTGGAGTTTTGTGTTAAGAGGGCTTCACTGTGTGTGCACATGGAATTGATGACTAGCAAAAATGGCTGACCAATTTTTCGAAATATCCCACCAATTGATATCAAGAGTGGGTCCTGGCTGTAAAAGTCAAATGACATTTCTACCACTTGTCATGATCTACATCAGATTCCGTTATTACAAGGCTGTGTATTGGTGATTATGGCGGCCATTTTGTGTGCATTTTATCTAGCGAAATTCATACTAAACTTTATAATCCTCTACCATGCAACCCCGCCCCACTCCATTTTGAATTAATTATAGCAGTTCAGTAAAACCTCTCTAATCCGCCCCTCCCATATAATCCACCAAACCCCCTAATCAGCCCTAGTTCCCAAGACGAATTATATGCTAGTACTGTGTTCAAACCTTGTTAATCTGCCAACCCCGCTAATCCATCATATAACTGACATTCCCAATTGTGGCAGATTAGAGAGGTCTCACTGTATTGTTTGTTGCCCCAGTCTACCCTACACTGATGTTTAATAAGAGTAGCCATTTTGTTTCAATATGGCAGTGTTATGTTTCATCCCCATCTCCCCCACACAGTGTTCACAGCCAGTAGTGATGGAGATGTGAGAGTGTGGGAGAAGTTCACTGGAGAGTGTAGGAAGGTCCTCCAGTGGCAGCAGTACCCCATCAACTGCATGGTGCTGGGGAGGAACAGCCTCTACGCTGGCTCCTACGACAAGTCTGTCATCATTTGGGACATTAGACATTTCTTAAAATTGTGACGAGAGAAAGACAGATGATTTGTAGTTTTTACAACTGTGACAATTTCACCAAAATTAATATTTACGCACATTTACTCTGACGTTCATTTATTGACTGTCAATTAAACAAATTATTATTTATTATTATTATTGTCAATTTTTCATATTCTCTGTTCTTTATTGTATTGATTTTTAAATATATTATATACATTTGGTCCAGCCATCTTCAACTTATTTGTTCCATTTATTGTAATACTATTGCATGAAGAAATTATGCACACCTCCAATTAATCAGTATGCCTCCAGTTAATGTTTGTCACTAGCACGTACACCACACACACCAGGTTAGTTCACTGTACGTGTGAATGTGTTGAGTCACTTATTGGTTTAGAACACCCATATACCAATGCAATGCTACACTTGTACTAAGACACACACAGCACTTCAGGAACCTTGTGTTAGTCCAGCCAGCATGTGACCCACATATACGTACACAAGTGCCGGGCCCCTGGAGGAAACGTTTCCTTCCATCCCCAAAATAACGTTTGTGTACATATGTGGGTAACAGCTGGCTTCAGCTGGACTAACACGAGGTTTGTGAAGTGCTGTGTGTGTATTAGTACATGTGGAGCATTGCATTGGTATGGGTGTGCTATAAGACCAATATTTGGCCCATGCAACACATTCACATGTACAATATGTGGACACAAGTACACATGCACATAATTTAATTTTTCTGAAGTATACATGCTGTCTCTGTATGATATAGTGGATATGCATGCATGCACGGCGCATGGTGCTAAGACAATTAAATACTTATTTTGGCAATAGCTAGCAACATGAACACATGTACACACATTCAAAGAAGACACAAATTATATGAGGTTTTAAATTCTGCTTGCATTCATAATATTATTATATTATGTGGATATATGTAGTTTGTGATAAGTTCAATAGCTATAGTGCAATTGCATATAATTAAAGTGGTACTGTCGATCGACCATGTGTGTATTTGCACTACAAATATAGCTATTATAATAGTAGCACTGCCTGCACATGTACATTCACATGCAGTGCATGTACACCCACTTATAATTAAGGGCTACATGTGCTGCTATTTTGTGTACATTGCATGCACGTGGCCAGGTATAATGTTGCTCCTATATAATATATTATTAAACAACCATATGCAAGCATGCATGCAATTAATTTATATCTATATAAATTATTAATATTATATTATTTTTTACAGTATTTGCACTATATAGCTAGCTAGACCTCGTGTCAATCATGCACTAGCTTGTCACTCATATGCAGGTGCATGTTGATATGGATCCGGGATTAATCATGCAATCGATAATTATCGATGTGTCTGTATGTACTGTACAGTATAGATCTAGAGTGCCTATGGTATAGATGGTTCATGATCGTATGATATTATATAGTGAACACATGACTATCTGCAGGTGGGGCCGGGGCAGACTGAAGAGCAGGCAGACTTCATTCATAAAAATATCATCAAAAAACAAGAGAAAACAGAAAATTTACATCAAGAGAAAAATGAGCAATCAGAATTCATGAGAAATGAGAGCATTCAGAAACTGCACACCAGACGTACGTCACATACACAAGAGCAGTACATTATGAGTAGTTTTTCCTCTATTTCTTGCAATTTGTACAAAATATGAGTAGCAGTGAATCTATAGCAACTTGAATGAGGGCATCTCAAAAGTGTATGATAATTTCAATTTCATTTTCAATTGGGAATGGGATCACCTGCAAGAGGACAAAATAATTGTAGTTTTAATTACATGAATGTACACCTTCAGTTCTCCCTCCCTCTCTCCCCCCTTATCTTTATCTCAGGGGCCTTCCTCACTCACTCTCTCCCTCTAGCTTTCTCTCTTCTTCCCTCCCTCATCCCTCTGCCCTCTGTCCCTCCCTCCTTCCCTCCATCCCTCCCTCCCTCCACACCTCCACCCCTCCCTCCCTCCCTCCACCCCTCTGTCCCTCTGTCTCTTCCACCCCTGTCCCTCCCTCCATCCCTTCCTCCCTCCACCCCTCCCTCCACCCCTCCCTCCCTCCCTCCATCCCTTCCTCCCTCCACCCCTCCCTCCCTCCCTCCATCTCTTCCTCCCTCCACCCCTCCCTCCCTCCATCCCTTCCTCCCTCCACCCCTCCCTCTGTGTGTATGCACTTGTGTGTGTCACCTCTTTAATCTGTCCCAGTTCTACAAGATGGACAAGGTAGAGACAGTTCACTGCATTGTGTGTGGATACCTCCCAACACACACAATGTAGTCCTACACAGACCCCCTCTCCCCAAGTAAACATTGTCACCTTCATACCAAGTATCTCCTGTAGACGCTCAGCAAACACACTTCCTTCTTTGTTCTCAATCTTGAGAAAGGTGATGTTCTTCAGCTGATGAGGAAGGTCCTTCTGGCTCCATGCAGCTGGTACAAGACGTCTTGTTCTCTGCTCGTAGACCATGTTGATGGTGTAGTTGAGCTCAAACATACTCCACTTACTGTCACTGAAGTCCTGTGTACATGAATACATGTGTATGTGTGTGTGTGTGTGTGTGTGTGTGTGTGTGTGTGTGTGTGTGTGTGTGTGTGTGTGTGTGTGTGTGTGTGTGTGTATGCGTGTGTGTGTGTGTGTGTGTGTGTGTGTGTGTGTGTGTGTATGTGTGTGTGTGGGGGGGGGGCTTGAGTACTGTATGTGTGCGTTCTGTATGTAAATATGTGTGCACTTGCTTTGTGTTGTGTGTGTGTGTGTGTATGTGAATTACATGCACACAAACACACACACACATGCACACACACACACACACATACACACACACACACATACACATGCACGCACACACACACACACATACACACACACACACACACACACGACGTACACACACACACACACACACACACACGACGTACACACACACACACACATGTACACACACACACACATGCAAACACATACACACACACACACACACACACACACACACACACACACACACACACACACATGTACACACACATTTACACACACACGTACACACCCTGGTCAGGATCACCAAGACCATTCTGCTGTCATCCAAGCATTTGGTGATGTTCTCAGCGATCTCCATTCCAGCTATAAAGTCCTCCTTGTGATGGCAGACCCGGTACCCAGCAGCCTCTAGTGGGGCTTTCACCTCATCCAGTACAAATGACAACATCTTGTCAGAATCACGATATGATATGAACAGGTCATACCTGAACCCATCTGTGTGTAGTGAAATGAATGTGTATGTAGTGTGTGTGTGTGTGTGTGTGTGTGTGTGTGTGTGTGTGTGTGTGTGTGTGTGTGTGTGTGTGTGTGTGTGTGTGTGTGTGTGTGTGTGTGTGTGTGTGTGTGTGTGTGTGTGTGTGTGTGTGTGTGTGCATATGTGGTGTGTGTGGTGTGTGTGTGTGTGTGTGTGCATGTGTGTGTGTGTGTGTGTGTGTGTATGTGTGTGTGTGTATGTGTGTGTGTGTGTGTGTGTGTGTGTATGTGTGTGTGTGTGTGTGTGTGTGTGTGTGTGTGTGCGTGTGCGTGTGCGTGTGTGTGTGTGTGTGTGTGTGCTATTCGACATAGACCATACACTATGGTCATTCACCATGCTACAACAATAACAATATAGCATAATAATTGCCCAGAATCAGTTGGTATGCATACTCACCTCGACCAGGTTGGGTCATTGCCTCATAGTCTTCCCTCAAGATTACTCGCATCTTGAACCTTACGCACACGGCAACAAGCACCAAGGCAACACTGATCACAATGGCAATAATGATTACCATGGCAACAGTGACCGTAGCAGCAACAACAGGAACAACATTGCTTGGGACTGCTGGAAAATGCATTTTGAAAGGAAGAGAAATTGAAAGGAATGGCCCCACAAGATGAGATGATGATTGCAAGTACTTGTGTATGCACACACACAGGATGTGGGTATGGTAGGCTGTCCCCCCAAACCTGAATGCAGTGATTCTAATGAAATGATTTGAATCGATTGGAGTATGCTTCATCAGCAGACACAGAGAGTGTCACAATAGGTTGAATGCATGTGTATTAGAAATGAGGATCAGATTCACTTTTGAAGTTCTGAGAATTAAGTGGAGTTGTGTCAATTAAGAGGTGAAGTTGTGATGATTCCCAGTGAGTTCACACACACACACACACACACACACACACACACACACACACACACACACACACACACACACACACACACACACACACACACATAAACACATCATGACATGCACACATGCACACACACACACACAAACACACACACCATTGCCACCAATCAGTCGATCAGAAACCACCACACTTGTGGTATCTAAAGAGGAAATAAAAGATAAACACAGCATACAAATGATATAATATTATATATTTTGTAGAAACAATAATACAATAAACATGTAAATAAACAAACACTAGTAAAATGAACAATGCTAGACACTACTTCAAAGGATGTACACATACGGAAATCATGATAAACACTGCCTATAATGCTGAACTTGAGTACACGTACAGCTCAACACCACAAACATGTCCACCTGTGGATCAGGAATGTAACCACTGCTGTCAACCAGGATAGTTAATTGAAACCTTAGGTAGGGCAGCCATACAAGTCAAGTAGGGGAAGTCCCACACCCAGTCTTTCCACACTGTAGGGTTTCATATTTTGCATTCAAACTCAACTGCACAGATAAAATGTACGGCTGCTAGAAATACAGATGGTGAAACCTGCACCACTTCATGTGAAGTGCTCCACTCCACTCTCAATCCTTCACCACGATAGTTAAAACGTGTATTTCTGAACATATTTGACTTGATCCATTGGTACTACACATTAATTTAGTGTAAATGGATCACACCACAAAAATGGGTCATTACTGTAAATTTGTGCACATGAAACCAAATTCCAAGTATACAAGAATATACCACCATTGGCACATCATGTACACATGCACGCACGCACACACACACACACACACACACACACACACACACACACACACACACACACACACACACACACACACACATAACTAATAACACATACATACGTAATCTATACATGCACCATGTTGTACCTAGTCTGGACCACTAGACCGCCCTTACATGTACACCTACAGCCAAAAAGGGTACATGCAGGGATGGTCTAGCAGGCCAGACTATGATGCACGGTGTCAAGAGAACGAAACATAACCCCAGCCTTCCCACTCACCTGTTGGGCTCTCCAGTAACACTGTGTACCGTCCACTGAACGGGACACAAGGGTCTATCCATGTGTAGACCTGACATGTGTAGTTGCCAACATAAGAGCTGTTGAATTCTGGAATGACGTAGGAATAGCTCCCTCTGCAGGTGGTCCTGTTGTGTTGGAAGTCACCGTCTCTTGCCAAGAGCGTCAAGACTTCCCGGTTGTTGAAGAGCCATTTGATTCCTATTACATTTTCAATGAACTCCCACTGGCAGGTCAACTCTATGGGCAAATGTTCCTTTGTGTACACCAAACGATGAGTGGGTCTGACTCCAGCTTTGGCCCCATCTTCACAGGTAGCACTGGATTCTACGGATGCACACACACACAGCCTAACTGACCATACACATACTGTTTTGTGTACAGTACATGCATACAATACATGAGTGTAGTGTTGTGTGTACAGTACATGCATACTATACATGGGTGTAGTGTTGTGTGTACAGTACATGCATACAATACATGGGTGCAGTGTTGTGTGTACAGTACATGCATACAATACATGGGTGTAGTGTAGTGTGTACAGTACATGCATACAATACATGGGTGTAGTGTTGTGTGTACAGTATATGCATACAATACATGGGTGCAGTGTTGTGTGTACAGTACATGTATACAATACATGGGTGTAGTGTTGTGTGTACAGTACATGCATACAATACATGGGTGTAGTGTAGTGTGTACAGTACATGCATACAATACATGGGTGTAGTGTTGTGTGTACAGTATATACATACAATACATGGGTGCAGTGTTGTGTGTACAGTACATGTATACAATACATGGGTGTAGTGTTGTGTGTACAGTACATGCATACAATACATGGGTGTACTGTTGTGTGTACAGTACATACATACAATACATGGGTGTAGTGTTGTGTGTACAGTACATGCATACAATACATGGGTGTAGTGAATTATATAGGCAACAGGAAAAAAAAAACTTGAAAGCCAACTTTCTGGCGTTTGCTACCTGGAGCAAATCCCCAAAAAAAGAGAGGCATCACTGTACACATAACACATACACACACACACACACACACACACACACACACACACACACACACACACACACACACACACACCTCCAGTGAGTAGCAGCACACACAATCCCGACCCTAGCAATACAATCCACCTCTGCTTCATCAGCCAACAAGACAGCATTCTTCACTACAGAAGATAACCAAAGCAGTCTCACTTCTACAATAATGCCACAATAGCCCCAAGAAGACCAAGAATTGAAGTGAAGAGTGTTCTGGTTCAACTAGTGAGGCAGTAGCCTTTGACCCTGTTCAAAAAGCTGGCAGAGTTCTGTAAAGATTCCCAGTCCTAACGCTCACACACACACCCTTCCAACAGGAGTATGTACAGTTCTGTTCAATTACTACTTGCGGGATCTCAGCATACAAGATTCCTAGTACGTACTTGTCCTCACAAACTCCTTAAACTCCTACGAACCCCTCACACCACACTCTACATCAACTGGTTTGGTTACTACTTGTGTGCAGTGTTATAGTGAACTGTTCTGAGAATCAATGAATTATGATGTCATTTCATGAGCTTCACACTCCACAAGGTGCTAAGCACAACAGTCCCTTTGGCCTCATTGTGAATGTGTGTGTGTGTGTGTGTGTGTGTGTGTGTGTGTGTGTGTGTGTGTGTGTGTGTGTGTGTGTGTGTGTGTGTGTGTGTGTGTGTGTGTGTGTGTGTGTGTGTGTGTGTGTGTGTGTGTGTGTGACAATATATTATATAACAATAGTCTGTACCCACAAATGTACATAATACACACACATACAACCAGTAGGACTCGCTCACATTGGCTGATGACATCAAACAACTCATCTGTACAGTTGCCAGTTTGTGGTAGACGTGTCTGCATTGTCATGATCTGATAGATGACCTCCCCAGGACTGTTCAGCTCAGAGTACGGGTATTGACCATACTAATAATAAGGTTTAAAAACCACTAAAATGGACTAGTGATGTAGGATTGATGTTCCATGTATATAACAGCAGTCCTGCAAAAATAGTCTTTCACACACGTCATCCACAAAAACACTGGAAACAAGAGTAGGATTAACTGCGTGCCAGACTACATGGGTGGAGAGGTTGACTGGGTGGAGGGCTACATGGGTGCAGAGGTTGACTGGGTGAGGGCTACATGGGTGCAGAGGTTGACTGGGTGGAGGGCTACATGGGTGCAGAGGTTGACTGGGTAGAGGGCTACATGGGTGCAGAGGTTGACTGGGTAGAGGGCTACATGGGTGCATAGGTTGACTGGGTAGAGGGCTACATCGGTGCAGAGGTTAAATTGACCGGACACAGTACACCCACATGAGGTCAAACAAGGAATCCTACATCACCAGCCGTCAGGCACATGGTCAAGAGAAGCTACTTGCAAAGGTCTGCTGTCCACGTAATGCCTAGCCATGTACCAGAATGATGGTGATGTAGGATTACATCAGAATTTAATCAGAAGGTTCTGCTCAATAGTAACTACAGTAACACACATATGCATGTACATACTAAATGTGCTGAGGTCAGTTCAGATTGACTACAATAGTATTGTCAAACAATGTACATCCATGAACAGCAATACTCCTTCAGTTGAAATCTACTCAGAAATGGTGTAGTTTGAAACGATATCCAGGAAGTGGTTCTTCTTTGTAGTGGTTGCAAAACTCTTCGATACTGTCAAAATAAACCTTCTCATCCAGAGAATAGGATGCTCTGGAGGCTTCATCCTACATAAAGTAAACAATACCACATGTAATACTATCCATGTATGTTTAGTATTACATATTAATATCATGTACAGTACACGAGTTTGAGACATAATTTGTACCAAGTGACATCTCTGTAGTGAGGACACCTCTGTAGTGAGAACACCTGTAGTGGGGACACCTCTGTAGTGAGAACACCTGTAGTGGGGACACCCCTGTAGTGAGGACACCTCTGTAGTGAGAACACCTCTGTAGTGAGAACACCTGTAGTGGGGACACCCCTGTAGTGAGGACACCTCTGTAGTGAAAACACCTCTGTAGTGAGAACACCTCTGTAGTGGGCACACCCCTGTAGTGAGGACACCTCTGTAGTGAGGACACCTCTGTAGTGAGAACACCTGTAGTGGGGACACCCCTGTAGTGAGGACACCTCTGTAGTGAAAACACCTCTGTAGTGAGAACACCTCTGTAGTGGGCACACCCCTGTAGTGAGGACACCTCTGTAGTGAGGACACCTCTGTAGTGAGAACACCTGTAGTGGGGACACCCCTGTAGTGAGGACACCTCTGTAGTGAGAACACCTCTGAAGTGAGGACACCTGTAGTGAGGACACCTCTGTAGTGAGGACACCTCTGTAGTGAGGACACCTCTGTAGTGGGGACACCTCTGTAGTTGGGACACCTCTGCAGTAAGGACACCTGTAGTGAGGACACTTCTGTAGTGAGGACACCTTTGTAGTGAGGACACCTGTAGTGAGGACACTTCTGTAGTGAGGACACCCCTGTAGTGAGGACACCTCTCTAGTGAGGACACCTCTGTAGTGAGAACACCTCTGTAGTGGGGACACCTCTGTAGGGAGGACAACTCTGTAGAGAGCACACCTGTGTAGAGAGGACACTTCTGTAGTGAGGACACCTCTGTAGTGAGGACACCTCTGTAGTGAGGACACCTCTGTAGTGAGAACACCTCTGTAGTGGGGACACCTCTGTAGGGAGGACACCTCTGTAGAGAGCACACCTGTAGTGGGGACACCCCTGTAGTGAGGACACCTCTGTAGTGAAAACACCTCTGTAGTGAGAACACCTCTGTAGTGGGGACACCCCTGTAGTGAGGACACCTCTGTAGTGAGGACACCTCTGTAGTGAGAACACCTGTAGTGGGGACACCCCTGTAGTGAGGACACCTCTGTAGTGAGAACACCTCTGAAGTGAGGACACCTGTAGTGAGGACACCTCTGTAGTGGGGACACCTCTGTAGTTGGGACACCTCTGTAGGGAGGACACCTCTGTAGTGAGGACACCTCTGTAGTGAGGACACCTCTGTAGTGAAAACACCTCTGTAGTGAGAACACCTCTGTAGTGGGGACACCCCTGTAGTGAGGACACCTCTGTAGTGAGGACACCTCTGTAGTGAGAACACCTGTAGTGGGGACACCCCTGTAGTGAGGACACTTCTGTAGTGAGGACACCTCTGTAGTGAGAACACCTATGTAGTGGGGACACCTCTGTAGGGAGGACAACTCTGTAGAGAGCACACCTGTGTAGAGAGGACACTTCTGTAGTGAAGACACACCTCTGTAGTGAGGACACCTCTCTAGTGAGGACACCTCTGTAGTGAGAACACCTCTGTAGTGGGGACACCTCTGTAGGGAGGACACCTCTGTAGATAGCACACCTATGTAGAGAGGACACCTCTGTAGTGAGGACACCTCTGTAGCGAGGACACCCCTGTAGTGAGGACACCTCTGTAGTGAGGACACCTCTGTAGTGGGGACACCTCTGTAGCGAGGACACCCCTGTAGCGAGGACACCTCTGCAGTGAGGACACCTCTGTAGTGAGGACACCTCTGTAGTGAGGACACCTCTGTTGGGGGGACACCTCTGTAGTGAGTGAGGACACCTCTGTAGTGAGGACACCTCTGTAGTGAGGACACCTCTGTAGTGAGGACACCTCTGTAGTGAGTGAGGACACTTCTGTAGTGAGGACACCTCTGTAGGACAGTACAGGACTCTATGGATACCCTTGTGTAATACAGGAGAGTAGTGTATGCACTGAGTACGAGGCTGATCACAAGGACGCAATTATGCATGCATGCTAAGGTTAAGAAGGAATGGTGATTGAGAACACCACACCATATCTGGATCTACACAGATGCATAAACATTTGAGTAGATTCACTGCTTCATACTAGGATCATTGCTCTCATACTACAGTTCTATGCACTGAGTGTGACTGGACAACTCAGCAGTACATGGAGTCACCTGATTACGACCTCACTCACATGCTGATGGCCACTGTAGTACTGCATGCAGAACCAATCCAAATCACCACCCTCGTAACCCTACCTCTCCCATCACCATATGGGTGGTAGACACATTAGGCTCACAACAAACCTGCTTCTGGTGGATTTGCAAGTGGTAGCATGTTCCATCCTGCCAGATGCCTAGTTTCAGATCTCCTTCTCCTCCTTTCCACACAAGATGCTCACCATTAGTAGCTTTCTTCTGCAACTCTCTGAAAAGAGAAGAGTAAAAAGCAACAGTAGTGAATCAATATTTAGTGTCTTAACCATTATAGCATCCGTTCATGGACTTTAGGTAAATGTTCTTGACTTTCAGAAATTCGACGAAGCAATTTGAACGATAAAAATCGAGATCAAGGAAGAATCGTTAAAGAAGACTTTCTCTGCTATGGTGCTAAGTTTGCTTCTCGCAGTGGCAAAAATAGGCTTCTTTATGGTTTGAATCAGTGAGCATTTCTTCAAAAAGCTATTCAAGGAACATTAAAGAGAGGTATTTGCATGAAATCACAAATTTAGAATAATAATGAACGTGCCACGATAATCGTACTGTTACGTACCATGGTAACGGATGCTATATTGGTCAAACAACTGTCCTGTGATGAGCACTTGCTTAAGGTTAGCTATCACAAGTTGTGGTACACCGAATTGATAGGCGATAATTAACAGAGTAAATTGGCCTTACTTGTCAGCATCATTCTGGTTCAGTTCACGTGGCTTATAGTAACCCTATATAAATAGTTGTGAATTTTAAAAGATTGGAAAGAAACAAAAAATGTCCCTCTCATGCAAATACAACAACTCACTCTCTGAGAATTTTGTGTGTACATTGAGTAAAGGGAGTGAGAAAGAGAAGAAATACATGCGCTTTCAACAGAAACACACACTCAAAACATGGGAAAAGACAACAACTCACCCGCTGAAAATGTACATAATACGGTGAGTGGAATATTACGTCAATATATAGAGAAAGAAAAGAAATACATGCACTTTCAAGAGAAACACAAACTCAGAACATGGAACAAGACAACAACTCACCCGCTGAGAATGTACATAATACGGTGAGTGGAATATTATGTCAATGGATAGAGAAAGAGAAGAAATACATGCACTTTCAACAGAAACCCACACTCAAAACATGGGACAAGACAACAACTCACCGACTGAGAATGTACATAATACGGTAAGTGGAATATTACGTAAATTGATAGAGAAAGAGAAGAAATACATGCACTTTCAACAGAAACACACACTCAAAACATGGGACAAGACAACAACTCACCCACTGAGAATGTACATAATATGGTGAGTGGAATATTACGTTAATGGATAGAGAAAGAGAAGAAATACATGCACTTTCAACAGAAACACACACTCAAAACATGGAACAAGACAACAACTCACCCACTGAGAATGTACATAATACGGTGAGTGGAATATTACGTTAATGGATAAAGAAAGAGAAGAAATACATGCACTTTCAACAAAAAAACACACTCAAAATATGGGACAAGACAACAACTCACCTCCTGAGAATGTACATAATACAGTGCGTGGAATATTACGTCAATGGATAGAGAAAGAGAAGAAATATATGCACTTTCAAGTGAAACACAAACTCAGAACATGGGACAAGACAATAACTCACCGACTGAAAATGTACATAATACAGTGAGTGGAATATTACATCAATGGATAGAGAAAGAGAAGAAATACATGCACTTTCAACGGAAACACACACTAAAAACATGGGACAAGACAACAATTCACCTTCTGAGAATGTACATAATACGGTGAGTCAAATATTACATCAATGGATAGAGAAAAAGAAGAAATACATACACTTTCAACAGAAACACACACTCAAAACATGAGACAAGACAAGAACTCACTTCCTGAGAATGTACATAATACGGTGAGTGGAACATTAGGTCAATGGATAGGGAAAGAGAAGAAATACATGCACTTTCAATAGAAACACACACTCAAAACATGGGACAAGACAATAACTCACCCGCTGAAAATGTTCATAATGCGGTGAGTGGAATATTACGTCCATGGATAGAGAAAGAGAAGAAATACATACATTTTCAACAGAAACGCACACTGAAAACATGGGAAAAGACAACAACTCACCTCCTGAGAATGTACATAATATGGTGAGTGGAATATTACGTCAATGGATAGAGAAAGAGAAGAAATACATACACTTTCAACACAAACACACATCACTCAAACATGGGACAAGACAACAACTCGCCTCCTGAGAATGTACATAATACGGTGAGTCAAATATTAGGTCAATGGATAGAGAAAGAGAAGAAATACATGCAATTTCAACAGAAACACACTCGAAGCATGGGACAAGACAATAACTCACCCACTGAGAATGTACATAATAAGTGAGTGGAATATTACGTCCATGGCCGGATAGAGAAAGAGAAGAAATACATGCACTTTCAACAGAAACACACACTCAAAACATGGGACAAGACAACAACTCACCCGCTGAAAATGTACATAATATGTTGAGTGGAATATTAGGTCAATGGATAAAGAAAGAGAAGAAATACATGCACTTTCGACAGAAAACACACACTCAAAACATGGGACAAGACAACAACTCACCAGCTGAGAATGTACATAATACGGTGAGTGGAATATTATGTCAATGGATAGAGAAAGAGAAGAAATACATGCACTTTCAACAGAAACACACACTCAAAGCAAGGGACAAGACAATAACTCACCCGCTGAAAAAGTACATAATATGGTGAGTGGAATATTACGTCAATGGATAGAGAAAGAGAAGAAATACATGCACTTTCAACAGAAACACACACTCGAAGCATGGGACAAGACAATAACTCACCCGCTGAAAATGTACATAATATAGTGAGTGGAATATTACGTCAATGGATAGAGAAAGAGAAGAAATACATGCATTTTCAACAGAAATACACACTCAAAACATGGGAACAGACAACAACTCACCTCCTGAGAATGTATATAATACGGTGAGTGGAATATTACGTCAAAGGATAGAGAAAGAGAAGAATACATGGACTTTCAACAGAAGCACACACTCAAAACATGGGACAAGACAACAACTTACCTCCTGAGAATGTATATAATACGGTGAGTGGAATATTACATCAATGGATAGAGAAAAAGGAGAAATACATGCACTTTCAACAGAAACATACACTCAAAACATGGGACAAGACTACAACTCACCTCCTGAGAATGTATATATTACAGTGAGTGGAATATTACATTAACGGATAGAGAAAGCGAAGAAATACATGCACGTTCAACAGAAACACACTTAAAACATGGACAAGACAACAACTCACCAGCTGAGAATGTACATAATACGGTGAGTGGAATATCACGTCAATGGATAGAGAAAGAGAAGAAATACATGCAATTTCAACAGAAACACACTCGAAGCATGGGACAAGATAATAACTTACCCGCTGAAAAAGTACATAATATGGTGAGTGGAATATTACGTCAATGGATAGAGAAAGAGAAGAAATACATGCACTTTCAACAGAAACACACACTCAAAACATGGGACAAGACAATAACTCACCCGCTGAAAATGTACATAATACAGTGAGTGGAATATTACATCAATGGATAGAGAAAGAGAAGCAATACATGCACTTTCAATAGAAACACACACTCAAAAATGGGAAAGACAACAGCTCACCCCCTGAGAATGTACATAATACGGTGAGTGGAATATTATGTCAATGGATAGAGAAAGAGAAGAAATACATGCAATTTCAACAGAAACACACACTAAAAACATGGGACAAGACAACAACTCACCCGCTGAAAATGTATATAATATGGTGAGCGGAATATTACGTCAATGGATAGGGAAAGAGAAGAAATACATGCATCGTCAACAAAAACACACACTCAAAACATGGGACAAGACTACAACTCACCCGCTGAGAATGTACATTATACGGTGAGTGAAATATTACGTCAATGGATAGAGAAAGAGAAGAAATACATGCACTTTCAACAGAAACACACACTCAAAACATGGGATAAGACAACAACTCACCCGCTGAAAATGTACATAATATGGTGAGCGAAATATTACGTCAATGGATAGAAAAAGAGAAGAAATACATGCACGTTCAACAGAAACACACACTAAAACATGGGACAAGACAACAACTCACCCGCTGAGAATGTACATCATACAGTGAGTGGAAAATTACGTCAATGGATAGAGAAAGAGAAGAAATACATGCACTTTGAACAGAAACACACACTCAAAACATGGGAAAAGACAACAACTCACCTCCTGAGAATGTACATATTACGGTGAGTGGAATATTACGTCATTGGATAGAGAAAGAGAAGAAATATATGCACTTTCAACAGAAAAACACACTCGAAACATGGGATAAGACAACAACTCACCCACTGAGAATGTACATAATTCGATGAGTTGAATATTACGTCAATGGATAGAGAAAGAGAAGAAATACATGCACTTTCAATAGAAACACACACTCAAAACATGGGACAAGACAACAACTCACCCACTGAGAATGTACATAATACAGTTAGTGGAATTTTACATAAATGAATTGAGAAATAGAAGAAATACATGCACTTTCAACAGAAACACACACTCAAAACATGGAACAAGACAACAACTCACCTCCTGAGAATGTACATAATTCAGTGAGTGGAATATTACGTCAATGGATGAAGAAAGAGAAGAAATACATGCACTTTCAATGGAATCACACTCAAAACATGGGACAAGACAACAACTCACCCACTGAGAATGTACATAATTCAGTGAGTGGAATATTACATCAATGGATAGAGAAAGAGAAGAAATACATGCACTTTCAACACTTGAGATCAATGAGTGGGAAAAGGGAACATGGAAGTATTTGAGGTGGCAATGAATAAATAAGAAAAACTCACTTCTTTACTTGTGGTGGACATACGGTTTTCTTCATTCGGTTCACTCTTATTCTGTCCTTCCCTTTTAACCAGTAATCTCATTTCAGAGTTCTCCTTGCTCATTCTCTCCAGTCTGTGCACAATTGCATGTGAGAAGCAGTGAATAAAGAGCTTACAATGGCTACTGGTGCACACTGTCCCCTGTATATCATAGGGGAATGAGATATCACAGGGGACGTTGTCATCATGAGCTGTCAGCCCCATGGATATTACTGTCCATAGGCACAATACTACACAACATTATTAGAAATCTTTCCTGAGCCTTTCTAGCTCTTGCTACCACTAGTTACCATCATTCACACCTCCATCTGCTGAATCAAAAAGTGAGCATCTAATGGCCTTATCTTAGCAGCTTATGCCAACATGAACTCTCAGGCCAACTTATGAATATCATTATGTGCAGGTGCACAGAATAGTGATGTAAGATGGCAAAAAATGGCTGCCTTGTGGCCACTGCTAGTCTCTCGTTGCCCAGATCCGCTTCTCGCCTTCATTTTTTATTATGACGACATTTGGTTCACGAGGAGGGGTCTGGTGAACAGCTTATAACTGCTTTGTTCTTGAACCACCACGTTTCGGTGACTCATTAAAATCCAGTTACCATAGCAATAATAATATTCATAAGAAAAACGTGCACAGAGCTAATAAAAATTGACGTCAACGAGAACTACTAGCTGGAGAACCTGAGCCTCGACACATGGCAGCCGATTCGTACACCCTCAGGATTTGCTGCATGGAATTCCAAAACAAGTTATTCGAGTTAAAAACTCGTGGGGGCTACCGCCCCACGCACTCGAATCACTTGCAAAGCATTGGAGTGTAAGAGCACAGCTGAACATTCATTGAATATACTATTTATTGTAACTGGACGATTGTTTTGAAAACAATTGCCATATTTGGCAATTGTTTTCAAAACAATTCCTATAACTCATTCCTGTATAAATTCATACTTCTCTATTACTATTATATAAATTCTCTATTATAAGACTTTTCTTTAAATCCATATTATATATATATATATATATATATATATATATATATATATATATATATATGACGAGCGTTACAGACCGCAAGTCTAAATGAAAACAAAATTTTATATCGCTTGTGAAATAGGAGACGGCAAGTTTATGAGTTAGGTATTATTGATAGAAGCGTTTCTACTATCCAGCGTTTGTCGAAAAGCATCAGTGCCTTGTTATGCTAGGGATACCACAATGATTCGAAGAAAACTTAGCAGCTAATGGAGCAGCTACTCCAACTATAGAGAATGAGCTGTAATCCCCGCACTGGCACAGGTTACCGAACTAATCGTTCGGGAAGTGTCCACTGCGCCACTCCCAAATGAATCTTAGATTATTATTGCCTTACAATAGAGAATAAGCTGGGAACCATAAACTGAAATCCAACGCACTGTCAACTGTTGTAGAATAAATAATTTGGCAAGTATCTGTTATATTGCTGAATGAATCTTAGGTGCCCACCATTTTTGTTAGTCACAGTGCAAATTTTGCAAAAGACAATTCGGATTTCACAATATGTGGCAGCTCCAGAACAAAACGGGTATAGGCTGTTCACCAGACCACTTCTCGCCAACATATTAACATCATAATGAAAAAATGGAGGTGAGAAGTAGGTCTGGGCAACGCGAGACTAGGCCGCTGCTTACGTACTTGAAGTGTGTTAGCGACAACTCGTGGATTATGTGACGAGGATCGGCAAACAGCACTTGAATGTTCATTTTACTTCTATTCAGGTCTATAGCCATATAGTCAAACTGCTGTTATAAACACTGTCTATCATAGTGAATTCATTAACTTGATAAAAGGCACAATTGTGAAACGGTCGATAGAAACTCTTCGATTTATCTGTATTCTCGTTCTTCTGGACACTTTACACAAATAAAGCTAGAGACATACCAACTGCTAGATCCAAAATAGCTTGTCACAAAAAGAGGTGGACATCACTATAGGAACCAGGCCTGTAGCCATGCAGCCATCAAGGCAGGGGTTCTTATGGCATTTCATACAACCCACATATGTACATCATCAATGGATGAACCGATCAATCAAATGTCATCAAAGAACTCTGTGTCATACTAGACGAATGCGTTTTTAGTGAAAACTTGCTGCGGCAATCAATTTGAAGTATTTGCTGGGAGGGATTACTTTCAGAGCTTTTGGTAATTCAAGAACAAACTGACTTTTAGATATAAAAATGATAAACTGCGTGAATTAAAAAGTGTGTCCATTGTGTGAATGACATGAGGAACAGATAAGCGCAAATCTTCAATTTGGTCCATCACCAAGCAGGTACAAAGGAATAGACTAGTCCAAGAGCACACACATGCACAAGATGTGTGTGCATGTGTGTGTGTGTGTGTGTGTGTGTGTGTGTGTGTGTGTGTTTGTGTGTGTGTGTTTGTGTGTGTGTGTGTGTGTGTGTGTGTGTGTGTGTGTGTGTGTGTGTGTGTGTGTGTGTGTGTGTGTGTGTGTGTGTGTGTGTGTGTGTGTGTGTGTGTGTGTGTGTGCATGTGTGTGTGTGTGTGTGTGTGTGTGTGTGTGTGTGTGTGTGTGTGTGTCTGTGTGTGTGTACCTACACCTTTGTGATTCCTATAGCTCTTACTTAGATTTAAGCTCCTTGATCTCCTGTCCATTCTTCTCAATCATCTCTTCATACTTTGCTATACCATGAGCATGCTCTAGTTTCAGCTCCTCATGCTGGTGGCTCAGCTCCTCATGCTGGTGGGTCAGCTCTTCACGCTGTTGCTGCAGGAACTCATTTGTGTGCCTCAACTCCTCATGCTGGTATCTTTGCTGCTCATGATGGTCAGCATGCTGGTGGCTCAGATCCTCATGCTGGTGGGTCAGCTCCCCATGCTGGTGGGTCAGCTCCCCATGCTGGTGGGTCAGCTCCCCATGCTGGTGGCTCAGCTTCATATGACGATCACTTAGGTCCTCACGCTGGTGCTGTAGGAACACTTGTTTGATTTATACCATGCACACTACTCCAATTAATACCACACTGGACGTTATAGTATCCAGTGGATAACAAATGGAAAAAACATGTTAACATGAAGAAACTACTTTTTATACCTCCAAATCAGCTTTCAACTTTTCATTTTCTTCCTTCAGCAATGCCTCCCTCTTCTCCCTCTCCATTACCTTATGTAAGTATTCATCTCTTTCTAGTGCCTCTTGCTTAGCCTTCAGTGTGGACATTACAGCTCCAATGTTCACTGTGTTCTCCTCTAACATGTACCCGATCTCTTCCTAAAAAGAACAGAAGATGGTTAAAGACAAGAGAAACTAACCCATTAATTTTAATTAATCTTCATCTACTCACTTTCAGTGGTAGTTCTCTCAGCACATCCATTTCACAACATTTGAGTTTCAATACTACTTTGTCATACTCCAACTGAACACTGGACACAGTTGACTGTACAAGAGAGAAATGGTCTCACATGAACAGTGGAATTATGACACAGACTGAGCCCGCCGGAACACGAGGGATAAAACGGGAACCAGAAAAGGGCATCCCGGGGTCGAATCAGCAGTGCAGCAACCGTCGCGCTTGACTCCCAAGCACAAGCCCCCCCCGGTTCGGCACCGGTCGGCGGCGGTCTTTCTCGCTTTTTTCCTCCCTTCCTCGTATTGCCATGTGCCCATACTGAGCAGTCTGCTAACTTTAGCCATGTGCCCATACCGGCTGGGAGTCTGGGTTGCATGTACATTCATGAATAACACATGTATACTATATGCTCACATAGGCAGGAGATATACATCCTTTAATTAATATATTATAATAGTATTAGGTACATAGAGAACGCCTTCAAAACTTATACAAAAAATCTGTTACCTTGGTTGAGATACTGGGACGTACCTCTGATACGATATACAATACAGGATGCATGGCTTCATCGCAGTAAAACATACTGCATATATGAAGCAATAAAAACCGTGCTCATTTAATGGCTGGTGAGTGGCCAGAAGAAATAAACGCCCTGGGCTATTAATTAGTCAAACATGGTATAGCATAATTATAATGTTAGGCTTAGCATGCACTTGTGTAAACTTTAATCATTGACAACACATACTTTTAAACTCTCCATCTTTATTTTAAGCCCACTAAGGACTTCTTTCTGTTCTTCTGTTGGAGATGGGGTGTCCTCCAATTCTTTGCATGCTGAACGCAACAATGAAAACTCTTTCTTTGAAAATGAAAGCTGTTCTTCTAGCTTCACCTTGCTTACTGACAAGTCTTCTTTGAATTTCTGAGAACAAACAGCATCCACTAACCAAAGCTGAAAGATCTTTCAGTAGTGAGGAGTTCACTCACTTCTGAAGCAGATAGGAGAGCTTTATCCACTTGAAGTGCGTCTGGAAGGGATGAAGCTGTTCCCTCAAGACTCCTCTTAAGCTCCTCCTGTGAAGACCACAAGACACCACTCATGATAGTAAGACCATTTGACTGACTCAACAGCAGTGAATGGATATACTGTATATATAGAGCTAAATTTTCAATGAGTTTATTATAATAACTTTCACATTATCAAGGATAAGTGCTGGAGGGCGAAATTTGTGCACCATGAAAAGTTGGTGCACTATTTGGTCAGTAGGAGTTGAAGGACAGATCAGCGAAAGTTATTCCCGCAAATATTTCTAAAACAGCCAACCGCAAAAATTGAGTTCCTCGAAAATGTAGTGCTATACAGCACTTGACACTCACAATGGTCTCCAGATGATCCTTGGACAAACTACCTTTGATGTTGACAACCTGCCGCTGTGAGTGAGTACAAAACAGAAAAAGGTCAAAAGAGAGTCTGCATGAATCTCTGCATGCAAGCAGTTCTATACTGTCCAGCCCTCTACCTAAGAAGTCAATCTCAATCATCCACCTGGAACCTGATCATATGAAATACCCAGTGGAAGAGAGGAAAGGGCCCACCAAGCATGCAGGCAAAACAGATGAAGAAAAACGTGGTAAACACTACAGTGCTCGTCACTAACAGTGCTCCTGTGTAGCTAAAAAATCCAGTCAAATTTGTGAAACTTTGCCGACTAAATATACAACACTTATCCTGTCAGCCATGGACACTATACCCCTGTACGTAACTTTATAGCAGGGCTTGCTCAGGTTTGCCCCAATAAGCAACAATACACACACACACACACACACACACACACACACACACACACACACACACACACACATACACACACACACACAACTGCACACGCATGCACACGCACAACACACACACACACACACACACACACACACACACACACACACACACACACACGCACACACACACACACACACACACACACACACACACACACACACACACAACATAAATATACCTCCAGCTTGGACTTCTGTTCAGCCAATTTGACAGTGCTGTTCTCAAACATGTCTCTGTCCTTCTCAGCTTCTGCTAACTCATGTTGGAGCTTTTCACCTTCAGACTGTGGGAGAGTTTCTGAATCACTAAATAGTATTAAACAGGTCTGAGATGGGCATACAGTGGAACCCACTTAACACGAAACTTGAGGGATTGATGAAAAGTTTTAATATTATCAGAATTTCATGTTTACTTATCAGAACCTTAAGGAATACTAAAGGCATTGCAGGGGCCATTTTCTGCTTTCCTGTTAACCAAAATTTCACATTAAGTGAGTTTGTGTAAAGTGGGTTTCACTGTACCTGTTCATGCATATGCATGCATACGATATATGACATTAGAATACATTCATGCAGAGGTGGATCTAGGAGAAAGTGAGGGGGCGACTTATTTCAACATTATATCCATGGCAAATACAAAGTCACTTGTCAATGAGTGTAACTATATTCATAGCAATGTGCACAGCTTTGACTAATCAGCATTACAGCATGCTAAAGTTTTCTCATATAATGAGTACTATTTCTACACAATAGCAGATACCATACATGCTCCTGGAAACCCTTTCAAAGCTGTTCGACATTTCGCAATTATATATTATTCCCTTTCATAACATCACTTCCATAGCGACCATGTGTG
>CAUJGJ010000397.1:12769461-12771961 GCA_963170055.1 Halisarca cf. caerulea
CCAAGTGGGATGTGCAGCTAATACAATCACACTTTTATTCACATTAAACAAAAGTGTGATTGTATGGCTGCACATCCCACTTGGGAGGGATACAACTAACTTGTGTCATGGGATGATAGAAAGGAATTTGTCCCACATGCACATTGGCCTGTGATCTTGTGCAATGGTGAGAGGTCAAGGGAAATGAAGTTAATTGTTTGTCAGGAGTTGTTAATGATTTGATTGCAAGTGTGCTGTAGAGCTGAACCTTGATTGTAAGTGTGCTGTATAGTAAATCAAAAGTGTGCTGTAGAGCTTATACAGCACACTTTCTTCCTTTGATCTACCTGCTCATCATGACACAAATATTAGTTATTTAATATTTGATGCAAATGCGAAGAGAACGCTTTTAACTTAATACAAGAGAAGACAGCTTCAAGGAACTACGACAATACTCTACCGTGAAACAAAGCTTACTAGTCTAGGAGCACATGTTCCTTTCTAAAAGTTCACTTCAGTCTTTATCCGTGACGGTCATCGTCGAAGGGTTAGAAAAATTGGCGATTGCTCAGTTGGGAGGACTACTGCTCTCCTAAAAGCCGGACTGCAAAAGCCGCAATGGGGTCTGAAACGATACGTGTAGACAGAAACGTTCATAAAAAAAGAACAAAAAGAACTTCTTTGTAGGCTTAGTATACATTGTACGTACAGCAGGGTGCTGCTGTTGCATCATTCTGTTGACAAGGCAGTTATCAATTATCGTCACTTAAAAAAGAGGGTATATGAATTGGGGCCATTGATAAACCCGGGTATATCGCGAATATACCCGAGGCAGTCTCTTTGAAGATAATGGAAACCGCCCACGCAGTGGGATACATATATATATATATTGTATAACATTGGCCACTTAGTATTTTACTAACATCATAATAAAATGGCTCTCTGGTGTAAGTGAAACAAACTGAATTTGATATCATTTTGGCATAAAAAGTGGTACCAGTACAGGCTTGCAATCTGTATATACCCAATGGATTGGATTGGATTAATATCCTATTCAGACTGGGACACCCTCTTAGCTCATTGGCTAATTGGGGGGTGCTGGTGGCTCAGTAGGTTGTGCACTGGAAGTTAAGCTGTGAACGCATGGTGTATACCATTCCACCTGTGTGTATTTGGCATTTCTTCCCTACACCCCCCTGCCACCAACTCAGGAATAGTTTAGAAAATGGCCTACTGCAACCACCAGACTAATTACCGAGCGGTAGCGAGGTTAATTGATTCAGTCGCAGACGGGACTCCATTCGAGGTTGCCCACGCATTCGGCGGGTAAATTACTACCTTTAGGCCAATGAGCTAAAAACTTTGCACGCGAATTGCGACTCGACTTCACAGGTTTATTGCATGTTTACATCTAAAAGTAACTCGCCGAGAGGAATTCTTCACGTTAAGCTGTTGATCGCTTCGTTGGGCGATCTCGCTGATCGATAAAGGCAGAAAAACCTCCCTTTTTTGGTCAACACCAGGCGATGTCAGACTTCAACGTTCGGTCCTTTTCCCCGTGTTCGAATACATAAAAAATGACACTCTTGAATTTATCCTAAGCGATTTTAGATTACTTTCGAACGAAAGGAAGGATATGTGATATTGCGATTCGGGCCACTAAATAGCCACGCCATTGTGACGGCCATTTGCCAGCCCTGCCAACTGTGACTATAGATTGTGTGTGCGGCCATGTTTCCGTACAAACGCCGAGTGCGGAGCAGGAAGGAGAGTGCATGCCTTTTGCCGCCATCGGCGCCTTCGTAAAGAAGGAATATGCTGGCATAGGTGTGGAAATAATAGGTGTTGAAATTTTACAGGCATAATGCGGGAATATAATTGATCACAAATTTTATATTGGCATGCCCAATGCATATGCTGCAGGGGGTTCAGATAAGTGGCCAATAGCTCAACTATTATATACTCTGAGTACTACTAGGGAGTGTATTTTGTCTAGTGAGTTTGTCAGGACAAGCAGTAGTGTTGAAATTCGTGTGAGTGCAGAACTAAAAAACTGATTACGGTTTATACCAAAATTATGAAAATGTGTACTAACATGGTGACTAAGAGACAAATCATCAACTGATCATGAGCTATGAATAGTCCAAACATTCAGCATTGCAGAAGGTATCACTGTTCAAAAAGCATGCATGATCCCTTTAAAATGTCCCATTCCTTCACACAGGACCAAAGGGGTTTGTCTGGCTACATGAGACTAGCTCACAACTACATTATAATTTTATGCAATCAATTATTTCATCCATATTCCCATTCCCATTCAATTTCAATGTCCTTTCCTTTTAGCGAGGTTCTGAACTTTGTTCATGACTAGTTAATAATTTGATTCAATTGATTGTGTGTGTGGGTGAGTGTGGGTGAGTGTGTGGGATACACACACACACACACACACACACACACACACACACACACACACCGGCACACACACACACACACACACCGGCACACACACACATATACTCAT
>CAUJGJ010000397.1:12776961-12784461 GCA_963170055.1 Halisarca cf. caerulea
AACAGAGCTACAGGTTCAACTGTATATTGTACATAATATAATTTTAATAATTAACTATAACATCAGTTACCATGGTAACATGATTGTACTGTGACATCATGCTGTATAAAAACCTGCATGGATGCTGGTCTTTTCTTGAGATTATATACTTGGAAACCTATATAGTTTAGGAATTCAAATTCCTCCCAGAAATCCTCATTGAGAAGTGTTTCAAAGAACAGCACTCAAATCAAACCCAACAAAACAATTGTTCACTTTCCAGAAACTCTTCTTTGGAATTACAGCCAATTACCTTCAGAATTTCAATACTATAGAATTCAATTTGCTTTGTCAAATTACTGGAGGTCAATACCTGCGATGATATGCCTTCAAAACTAAAATAAACCTTCCAATATCCTTTGTGTTTACTTAGCAAGGTCACAGAAGTACAGGATTCAAAGTTCGTATACACATTACTATTGTAATACAGTAGTAGCAATACTGCAGACAACACAAGTGATACCGTATGTCAGGAAATTTTTGCGGTACAAAAATTTCACGGCTCGCCTCATTTTTGGGGGTCATAAATTCTCGCGGATAAATAAATTTGCGGGCTATGCCTGCAGATAATACAACAAAAGGTTTTTCTTGTTTTCTAAGCGTTTGCCTCTTGGCAATGAACGAAATTATGTCTTCAAATTGAACATAAATGCTATGAACTATTGGTATTCTTAATGATTTCTGAGGGGCTTCATCCTACAATCATAGCAAGACCGTTCCTCTACTGCCATTTTATACCTTAAAAACATGGCGGCTGAGAGAAGTATGTGGAAAATATGCGCAGAAAACATAAATTCTGCATGATTATAATATTGATGACTTTTAAATTTTTCATTCTTTCACAAATCTGCCAAAGCGGCAAATAAAAACCCTCGCCAAAGTTTCCAGCTATACGGTATATAAAATGCACTAGCAATCAGCATGTATTTTAAGTCATACAGCTTTCATGCAAGCTTACATGTGCCAAATGTTATGAAATGCTTGCAAATGCATAATTCATCTTGTCACAACTACAACATCAAACCAAGATACAAACACGTTACCAACAACTCCATACACACAATTAAATTCCACTTGTGCAACCTCCAACATCACAATGGTTGCAAAGCTTCCCACCTTAAACAGTATGACATACGCAGTGCATGTATACACACATCAACACTCACAAGTACTTCAACTGATGCCTGCTCAAGATCACAGGCAAAGTAGCCAAACACAACTAGGTGTGTTATCTCAAACTTCCTCTTCAGCTCTGACAAGTGAGAGATGACTTTAGGAGACAGGAGAACGGCATCTATCCTCAGGATGGAGAAAAACAGGATTGCGCAACCTTCAGCAATGCCCTCAAACAAGGCCCCCTCAAGGTGGAGCATCTTCATCAAGTACTCCTTGATTTCAATAACAAGTGACAGGAGGACCACATCTGGATTGTTACGCAGGACGATTGCCATGTGGGTGTGGTCCTTGTGAGATGGGAGGACCACTCTTTTGAAGGAGAGCAATTGTGTCCTCAGACAACTGGCCAACATGTCTTCATACTTCTTCAAAGCAGCTTTCAGATCCACACACTGCAGCTCGTCAACAGCACACTGTACCAGGAGGATCTCATATGCATTGGACTTCTTAGCGATAAAGTCACGCAGTCCACGAGGAGTTTCAAGAACATCTGGTAGTGTTGGAAACCTCACACCATCGATGTAACAACAGTACTTCAGGCGAATTTTAGTGTGTAGTCGATTGATGGTTTTCTGATCAGCTGACAACAAATTAGAACCCAAAGTGACCATCAAGTTAATGAAAGCGTCTTCTAAGTCAAGATCCTGCGGTAGGCGAACTTCTTTGTTGTTCCTGTAGATGTCAACAATCTCCTTTATCTTTCGTGACCTCTCATCTTCTGTGGACAGGGCTGATGTAGATTCGCCTTGTGTGTTCGGTGGAGAGGATGGCAGATCTGAAAAGAAGAAGAAAAGAGACTGACACACTACATCATTTAACTTAATATACAGACACACACAATTATCCTTCAGTGATGCCCTCAGTTATAGTAAGTACCTGCACGTACATGGGGATATACCGTGCAGGAATGGAAAGCTATGCTGTAGTTTTAATTATGCTATATTATGCTATTTTAAAGAAATCGCATAACTAATAATCGCACTATGTTTCATGTTTGATACCACACAGTACTGCACGTCAAGAAAATTGTAAAATTAAAATCGCATAGTGTCTGTGGTGGTCAAAATCGCATGTTAACTTTAAATTTACTTTGCATAACATATCAATCCTACACGGTAGTACGATTTCCTGGGTTCTCCTTGCTCTCTCCCTAGCTGAGTGCTGAAAACAACTCACAACTAGTAAGTACTTCTGAAGGTAAGTGCGCTAGACTAACCCTTAGCCTATATATACTTGCTACCCAAGCACAACTGTATTTTCACTGAGAAACAATGAAAAATACTCCATACACTCACCTCTAGGAGCAGGTTGTGAGTCATCATCTCTTTCAGTTTGAGCTGGATGAGTGGGTGTGGGTTGGAGTCTGAAAATGCCACAGGAAGAAAGAAAAGAATCCATGGATGTTGATCAGTATTGGAGAAAATCCACCAAATACACATACAAACATATTATGCATATTCACAAACATATCACATACACACATACGCGCACACACACACACACACACACACACACACACACACACACACACACACACAGCATCTTTACAGTGTAACATAACTTTATAGTTCCCACTTTGGTACATTCATGCATGCATGAACGGCATACGTACATGTATTGAAGCAACAAAAACATCTTATAACAGTAGACAGCGTACTAATAGTACTTGGACCTCACTTCTTCATTTCGTCTCTTATTTTTTGAGCTATTTTACGAAAGCGAGGCTTCGCAGGCTTGGATGATTCGTCCAAGAAGGAACAGAACTCTTTCAACATCTCTTCATCGTAGTACGAGCTCATGTAGTCCAGTAAACCGTCTACAGCACGACCGCCTCCTTTGCTTATCAGCGAATCAAGTTGATCGGCACTATCTTCATCGAGTAATTGTTTCCTCTTCAGACCCGAGATCAGGCTAGCGTCTACACGCAGGTAATTGTGCAGATAGTCGCTAAGATTCTTCAATGCAGTCTTCACTGCAGCTTCTTCGTCAATAAGGGCTACAGCCATCACGAATTTGGCAAGAGTCTGGTCTAGCCGGCTAGACTTGCCCCATTTAGTGCGCGCTATCAAAGTCATTCACCGAAAATGGCAGGCTGTTAGCCTCCCTCGAATGGCACATAAGATGGAAAAGAAGAGGGACTATGAAGCCAGTGCCACGGCCATTGAGAACTCCAGTTTCACGTCCCTAGTGATGCCGGTCTGCAACAGGAGGAATGGACAAAGGCACAAAATTGGCAGCTTCAAGTTTCCCAATGACTCTGACTGTCATGTTTGTTGAAAAGAAAGACATGCCCTGTAGCAAAGCAATCAGTGTAACTAAATGCAGGTTGAGTTTTGTTCTGATTCAATCAGCTGTCAGGTCGATCCGAGGAGTCCGACCATCATCCAGCATGTTGTACCATAGTACAGTGGGCCCCTGTTAATCGCATACCCTCCGGACCAGGCAAAATTTTTCCATTATCCAGAATATTCCATTATGCATACATTCCTGCTATGCCAATAGTGGGGACGGTCTTTGTGTATACTAAAAGTATGAATGCATGTACAGTAACTATATAAACATATACAGTGAATTGAATAACATGTTTCCAATAAGAATTTTATAGAGCTAGGAAGCAAACAATGTTAGTGATTTTTCATTGCAGGGTAGGTATAACTGACTTGGATTAACTTGTATTTGCAGTACTATTCTCATAAGCAGAATGGTTTATTAACCCTTTGCATATAAATGATTTGGAATTCTTATTCCTATATCCAGAATATTCCTTTAAGTGGTATTCCTTCAAGCAGTTCTTCTACTACAGTGCATATATACAAATGATTCTGTACTTAGAGACTAGTACATTCCATTAAACGGAATATTAATTCCTTTAATTGTATGCGATTAAGTGGGGCCCACTGTGTACTCTAGGCTATACCATATTAGTCTGGCCTATGGTCTGGCATTGCCGACCCAATCTCGCTTGGCCATTTTCGGGGACTGACTTCACCAGGCAAGGTCAGTCCCCGAAAATGGCCGAGCGAGATTGGGTCAGCAACGCCAGACTATTACCATAGGGCTATACTTACACACAGATGTTATGTATGTGTAGAGTATCTATGGTTGTACATGTGTAGCAGCTGGGTAGAGAAATGTATCAGCCACAAAACTTGTGTTTTTCCAGCTATTCTTTTGGCCACTGAATGACAACCTGAACTATGACAAACCACAAGAAAAGCTTTCTCACATGTTTGTATACGTACATACCATTATTTGTTCTCTTACATAACATGATTTAGCAACATGTCTCCCCCGTCTTATACTTCTTCAGTTGTAGCCTATGTTGTGCATGGCAGCCATTTGTGTGACATTTCTGCGTCTTTTGTGTGTCCCCTAGCTATCTCCCCTTCCCCTCCCCACCACCAGTACATCTGATTGTGGCAGCCTTTTTGTGCACATTTCTACAACCACACTGTACCTTTATCCTCTATCAGCCCTTGTATCCTGAGAATTTACCAGTGCTGACCATTAATTTTGTTTGCAATATGGCAGTAAAGTTGTGTGTACCCCCTCTTGAGAAACCACCCTTATGACAGATCACTGAGTTTGTTGGTTACAAATGCTTACATCCTCACTGGGGGAGGCAGCCATTTTTCCTTTCCTGCAGTATTACAGGGCCAGAAATAGTAGTCTGTCATCTGCCATTTTCTAAACAAAACATGAAACATGGCTGACTATGTTGTAGTCTTGTGTCGCACCGACCCGCTAGTCTCGTGTCACACAGACCCACTACCCGCCTCCAATTTATGGTCACACTACATCAACAGTGAGAAGATGTTACATCACCATAAAATGGAGGCAAGGAGAGGGTCTGTGCGTCGTAAGACTAACTAGTAAGCTGGATTAGCCATTTGGCTGACTAGAACTTGGTTGTATGTGAAATTCTCAGAACTACTGAAACTGAGAGCTGAGCCTCTGATATAGTTATTGCTAACAAGTGCTGTTTCTGCAGTGTCAAACATGGAGTTCTACTGATAAGCATTACATTGAGGCAATGGAACCTGTGGACAAAATTGCATAACATGAAAGTTTGCTTAACATGAAAGCAATGAACAGCCCTTCAATGCCCCTAGTATTCCTAACTGTTCTGATAACATGAAATTCTGATCACCATTTCAATCAGTCTCTTGAGTTTTGTCCACTGTATGTGCGTATGGAACTAATGACCAGCAAAAATGGCCGACCAATTATCAAAAGATCCCACCAATATGTGGGTCCTAGCTGCAAAGATTGAATGCTATCTCTACCACTGCTCCCAATCTACATCAGATTCTGTTTTCACATGGTTATGCACTGATGATTGTGGCAGCCATTTTGTGTGCATTTTATATAGCAAAATTCGTACTAAACTTTAATCCTCTACCAACCCCACAACCCACTGGGTTAACTGATGTGTGTAGCCATTTGAATTAATTACAGCAGTATTGTCTGCTGCCCCAGTCTACCCTACACTGTATAGCCCAGGACGGTATTGACGATTACAACTAGTTACTAACTAATTGACAGATAGTCAGTATTAGTCGGTATATCGCAATAATATTATCCTCCAATATTGATATTCCAATTTTATTCCCTCAGTTATCACATAACTGAGGGTTTGGTTGAAAATATCTTAGTATGATGTACCCAGGTCGATTGGAAACCTAAGCCATGTATTGGACTTCTGCTGTTAGTCTTCCCCATTTTAACCTGACGATTGTTGAACTGCAAATGGAAGTAACTGCACTTGCTTGGAAAACTTCTGATAGTCGATATATTGACTATTCAAAATTGTAATTATTGTATTGTCGGTTTTGGATTGATATTGATATTGACTACTAATATTGAAATATTGTCCTGGGCTACTACACTGTAGTCCAGCCATGCAGCTGTGACCCACGTTCAAACATTAGGGCCGATAGTGGGAAAGGGAAGCATTTCCCTTTCCCGCTCCCAGCGCTTGCGTACAAACGTGGGTCACAGCTGGCTGGACTACCTACACTGCTGTATAGTATCGGTAGCCATTTTGTTTTCAATATGGCAGTGCTGTGTTTCACCCCCATCTCCCCCACACAATGTTCACAGCCAGTAGTGATGGAGATGTGAGAGTGTGGGAGAAGTTCACTGGAGAGTGTAGGAAGGTCCTCCAGTGGCAGCAGTACCCCATCAACTGTATGGTGCTGGGGAGGAGCAGCCTCTACGCTGGCTCCTACGACAAGTCTGTCATTGTTTGGGACATAAGACATTTCGTGAAGTTGTGACGAGAGAAAGACAGATGATCAATTTTATAGTTTTTACAACCGTGACGATTTCATCAAAATTTACATTTATGCACATTCACTCTGACGTTTATTTATTGACTGTCATTTAAACAAATTATTATTTATTATTATTGTCAATTTCTCATATTCTCCATTCGTTATTGTATTGATTTTTAAATATATTATATACATTTGGTCCAGCTATCTTCAACTTATTTGTTCCATGTATTCTAGTACTATTGCATGTCAAATTATGTACACCTCCCACCAGTACACCTCCTACCAGTATGCCTCCAATTTTAATGTTTGTCACTAGCACGTACACCACACACACAAAAGGTTAGTCCAGCCAGCTGCAGGTGCACCCACATATACATACACAAGCCCCGGGCCCCAAAGGGGGGGGTGTACATGGGGAGGAAATGTTTTCCTTCCACCCCCAATGCTTGTGTACGTACATGGGTCACAGCTGGCTGTGTCACACCAATTCTTGTCTCCCTAAAAGTTGCACAGCGTGGGCGCTAATTGAATACAAACTATACTGTCAAGGCGTTTGGGTTAGGGTTGGGTTAGGGTTTAGTATTGATGATAAGGGGACAACTTACGGCAGGGGACCATTCACTGAATTACAGCTGGACTTAAGGTTTGTAAAGTGTTGTGTACACATGTAGCATATGCACTGCATGGTATGGGTGTGCTAAGACCAATTGCAATATGTGGCCCAACACATTCACATGCATGTACAGTGGACACATGTACAGTGGACACATGTACAGTGGGCACATGTATAGTGGACACATGTACAGGGAACACATGTGCAGTGGACACATGTACAGTGGACACATGCACATAATTTAATTTTTCCAAAGTACAATACATGCTGCCTCTGTATGATATATAGTGGATATGCATACAAGGTGGTGCTAGCACCATGCAGCATGCACACACATTCAATTTATATAAAGTTGACACGAATTTTATGAGGTTTTAAATTCTGCATGTATGC
>CAUJGJ010000397.1:12791961-12804461 GCA_963170055.1 Halisarca cf. caerulea
AAAAACACTGGAAACAAGAGTAGGATTGACTGTGTGCCAGGCTACATGGGTGCAGAGGTTGACTGGGTAGAGGGCTACATGGGTGCAGAGGTTGACTGGGTAGAGGGCTACATGGGTGCAGATGTTGACTGGGTAGAGGGCTACATGGGTGCAGAGGTTGACTGGGTGGAGGGCTACATGGGTGCAGAGGTTGACTGGGTAGAGGGCTACATGGGTGCAGAGGTTGACTGGGTAGAGGGCTACATGGGTGCAGAGGTTGACTGGGTAGAGGGCTACATGGGTGCAGAGGTTGACTGGGTGGAGGGCTACATGGGTGCAGAGGTTGACTGGGTAGAGGGCTACATGGGTGCAGAGGTTGACTGGGTAGAGGGCTACATGGGTGCAGAGGGTGACTGGGTAGAGGGCTACATGGGTGCAGAGGTTGAACGGACACAGTACACACACACATGAGTTCAAACAAGCGCTCCTACCTCACCAGCCGTCAGGCACATGGTCAAGAGTAGCTACTTGCAAAGGTCTGCTGTCCACGTAATGCCTAGCCATGTACCAGAATGCTGATGATGATGATGTAGGATTACATCGGAATTT
This sequence comes from Halisarca cf. caerulea, assembly GCA_963170055.1. Classification (NCBI taxonomy): domain Eukaryota; kingdom Metazoa; phylum Porifera; class Demospongiae; order Chondrillida; family Halisarcidae; genus Halisarca; species Halisarca cf. caerulea. The sequence continues at coordinate 12,792,550 of CAUJGJ010000397.1, forward strand.
AATCAGAAGGTTCTGCTCAATAGTAACTACAGTAACACACATATGCATGTACATACTAAATGTGCTGAGGTCAGTTCAGATTGACTATAACAGTATTGTCAAACAATGTACATCCATGAACAGCAATACTCCTTCAGTTGAAATCTACTCAGAAATGGTGTAGTTTGAAACTATATCCAGGCAGTGGCTCTTCCTTGTAGTGGTTGCAAAGATCCCTGCTACCATCAAAATAAACGTTCTAATCCCGAGAATGGGATGCTTCGGAGTCTTTGTTCTACATGAAGGAAACAAAACCACATGTAATACTATCCATGTATGTTTACTATTACATATTAGTATTATGTACTGTACAGTACATGAGTGCACACATTGACAATCTACAAGAAGTTAAACTATACAGGTCACCTGACAATACATCCATAAAGCATACATGAGAAGAAACACATGCACTTTCAACAGAAGCACGGGATAAGACAAAAACTCACACCACCTAAGAATGTACATAATACGATGAGTGGAATATTACGTCAATGGATAGAGAAAGAGAAGAAATGCATGCACTTTCAACAGAAACACACATGCATGCAAACGTGGGACAAGACAACAACTCACCCGCTGCATGAGAATGTGCAAAATATGGTGAGTGAAAAATTATGTCAATGGATAAAGAAAGAGAAGAAATACATGCACTTTTAACAGAAACACACACTCAAAACGTGGGACAAGACAACAACTCACTTGCTGAGATTGTGCGAAATATGGTAAGTGGAATATTAGGTCAATGGATAGAGAAAGAGATGAAATACATGAACTTAACAGAAACACACACTCAAAACATGGGACTAGACAACAACTCACCAACTGAGAATGTACAAAATACTGTGAGTGGAATAGTAGGTCAATGGATAGAGAAAGAGAAGAAATACATGCACTTTCAATAGAAACACACTCAAAACATTGGACAAGAAAACAACTCACCGACTGAGAATGTACATAATACGGTGAGTGCATTATTATAGGTCAATAGATAGAGAAAGAGAAGAAATACATGCACTTTCAACGGAAACATACATTCAAAACATGGGACAAGACAATAACTCACCACCTAAGAATGTACATAATACGATGAGTGGAATATTACGTCAATGGATAGAGAAAGAGAAGAAATGCATGCACTTTCAACAGAAACACACACTCAAACATGAGACAAGGCGACCACTCACCAGCTGAGAACGTACATAATACGATGAGTGGAATATTACGTCAATGAATTAAGAAAGAGAAGAAACACATGCAATTTCAACAGATACACACACACAAAACATAGGACAAGACAACAACTAACCGTCTGAGAGTGTACATAATATTCTGTTCAATTACTACTTCAGGATCTCAGCATACAAGATTCCTAGTATGTACTTGTCCTCACAAACTCCCTAAATTCCTACGAACCCCTCACACCCCACTCTACATCAACTGGTTTGGTTACTACTTGTGTTCAGTGATATAGTGAACTGTTCTGAGAATCAATGAATTATGATGTCATTTCATGAGCTTCACACTCCACAAGGTGCTAAGCACAAGAGTCCCTTTGGCTTCATTGTGAATGTGTGTGTATGTGTGTGTGTGTACGTGTGTGTGTGTGTGTGTGTGTGTGTGTGTGTGTGTGTGTGTGTGTGTGTGTGTGTGTGTGTGTGTGTGTGTGACAATATTATATAATATGTGAGTCTGTACCACAAATGTATATACATAATATATACTCACACACAACCAGTAGGGCTCACTCACACATACAACCAGTAGGGCTCACTCACACACACAACCAGTAGGGCTCACTCACACACACAACCAGTAGGGCTCACTCACACACACAACCAGTAGGGCTCACTCACACACACAACCAGTAGGGCTCACTCACACACACAACCAGTAGGGCTCACTCACACACACAACCAGTAGGGCTCACTCACACATACAACCAGTAGGGCTCACTCACACATACAACCAGTAGGGCTCACTCACACACACAACCAGTAGGGCTCACTCACACATACAACCAGTAGGGCTCACTCACACACACAACCAGTAGGGCTCACTCACACACACAACCAGTAGGGCTCACTCACACACACAACCAGTAGGGCTCACTCACACATACAACCAGTAGGGCTCACTCACACACACAACCAGTAGGGTTCACTCACACACACAACCAGTAGGGCTCACTCACACATACAACCAGTAGGGCTCACTCACACACACAACCAGTAGGGCTGACTCACACACACAACCAGTAGGGTTCACTCACACACACAACCAGTAGGGCTCACTCACACATACAACCAGTAGGGCTCACTCACACACACAACCAGTAGGGCTCACTCACACACAACCAGTAGGGTTCACTCACACATACAACCAGTAGGGCTCACTCACACACACAACCAGTAGGGCTCACTCACACACACAACCAGTAGGGCTCACTCACACACAACCAGTAGGGTTCACTCACACATACAACCAGTAGGGCTCACTCACACACACAACCAGTAGGGTTCACTCACACACACAACCAGTAGGGCTCACTCACACACACAACCAGTAGGGCTCACTCACACATACAACCAGTAGGGCTCACTCACATTGGCTGATGACATCAAACAGCTCATCTGTATAGTTGCCAGTTTGTGGTAGATGTGTCTGCATTGTCATGATCTGATAGATGACCTCCTCAGGACTGTTCAGCTCAGAGTATGGGAATTGACCATACTAATAATAAGGTTTAAAAACCCACTAAAACGGACTAGTGATGTAGGATTGATGTTCTGTGTGTGAAAACTGCAGTCCTTCAAAAATAGCCTTTGACACAAATGCCATCCACAAAAACACTGGAAACAAGAGTAGGATTAACTGTGTGCCAGGGTACATGGATGCAGAGGTTGACTGGGTAGAGTGCTACATGGGTGCTGAGGTTGACTAGGTGGAGGGCTACATGGGTGCAGAGGTTGACTGGGTTGAGGGCTACATGGGTGGAGAGGTTGACTGGATAGAGGGCTACATGGGTGCAGAGGGTGACTGGGTAGAGGGCTACATGGGTGCAGAGGTTGACTGGGTAGAGGGCTACATGGGTGCAGAGGTTGACTGGGTAGAGGGCTACATGGGTGCAGAGGGTGACTGGGTAGAGGGCTACATGGGTGCAGAGGTTGACTGGGTAGAGGGCTACATGGGTGCAGAGGTTGACTGGGTAGAGGGCTACATGGGTGCAGAGGTTGAACAGACACAGCACACCCACGAGGTCAAACAAGCAATCCTACATCACCAGCCGTCAGGCACATGGTCAAGAGTAGCTACTTGGAAAGGTCTGCTGTCCACGTAATGCCTAGCCATGCACCAGAATGCTGGTGATGTAGGATTACATCAGAATTTAATCAGAAGGTTCTGCTCAACAGTAACTACAGTAATACACATATGCATGTACATACTAAATGTGCTGATGTCAGTTCAGATTGACTATAATAGTATTGTCAAACAGTGTACATCAATGAACAGCAATACTCCTTCAGTTGAAATTTACTCAGAAACGGCATAGTTTGAAACTATATCCAGGCAGTGGTTCTCTCTTGTACTGGTTGCGAAGCTCTTTGATACTGTCAAAATAAACCTTCTCATCCAGAGAATTGGACACTCTGGAGGCTTCATCCTACATGAAGTTAACAATACCACATGTAATACTATCCATGTATGTTTAGTCTTACATATTAATATCATGTACAGTACTAGTACACAAGTGCACACACTGACAATCTGTAAGGAATGAACTACACATAAAACATACATGACATGTATCAGTTGTAAAAGACCAGAAATACATGCATTTTCAACAGACACACACACTTCTAATTTACAATTTACCACAAGACAACAACTCACCATCTGAGAATGTACATAATACGGTGAGTGGAATATTAGGTCAATGGATAGAGAAAGAGAAGAAACACATGCACTTTCAACAGAAACACACACTCAAAACATGAGACAAGGCGACCACTCACCAGCTGAGAATGTACATAATACAATGAGTGGAATATTAGGTCAATGGATAGAAAAAGAGAAGAAATGCATGCACTTTCAACAGAAACACACACTCAAAACATAAGACAAGGCGACCACTCACCAGCTGAGAATGTAAATAATATGATGATTGGAAAATTACATCAATGGATAGAGAAAGAGAAGAAATATATGCCCTTTTAATAAAAATACACACTCAAAACATGGGAGACAAGGCAACAACTCACCACCTGAGAATGTACATAATACGGTGAGTGGAATATTAGGTCAATGGATAGAGAAAGAGAATTAAGAAACACATGCACTTTCAACAGAAACACACACTCAAAACATGGGATAAGACAACAACTCACCATCTGAGAATGTACATAATACGGTGAGTGGAATATTAGGTCAATGGATAGAGAAAGAGAAGAAACACATGCACTTTCAACAGAAACACACACTCAAAACATGAGACAAGGCGACCACTCACCAGCTGAGAATGTACATAATACAATGAGTGGAATATTAGGTCAATGGATAGAAAAAGAGAAGAAATGCATGCACTTTCAACAGAAACACACACTCAAAACATAAGACAAGGTGACCACTCACCAGCTGAGAATGTAAATAATATGATGAGTGGAAAATTACATCAATGGATAGAGAAAGAGAAGAAATATATACCCTTTTAATAAAAATACACACTCAAAACATGGGAGACAAGGCAACAACTCACCAGCTGAGAATGTACATAATACGGTGAGTGGAATATTAGGTCAATGGATAGAGAAAGAGAATTAAGAAACACATGCACTTTCAACAGAAACACACACTCAAAACATGGGATAAGACAACAACTCACCGTCTGAGAATGTACATAATACGGTGAGTGGAATATTAGGTCAATGGATAGAGAAAGAGAAGAAATACATGCAAATTCAACAGAAACACACACTCTAAACATGGGACAAGACAACAACTCACCGACTGAGAATGTACATAATACGGTGAGTGGAATATTACATCAATGGATAGAGAAAGAGAAGAAACACATGCACTTTCAACAGAAACACACACTCAAAACGTGGGACAAGGCAACAACTCACCATCTGCGAATGTACATAATACGGTGAGTGGAATATTACGTCAATGGATAGAGAAAGAGAAGAAACACATGCACTTTCAACACTAACATACACACAAAACATGGGACAAGGCAACAACTCACCAACTGAGAATGTACATAATACGGTGAGTGGAATATTAGGTCAATGGATAGAGAAAGAGAAGAAATGCATGCAATTTCAACAGAAACACACACTCAAAACATGAGACAAGGCGACCACTCACCAGCTGAGAATACACATAATACGATGAGTGGAATATTAGGTCAATGGATAGAGAAAGAGAAGAAACACATGCACTTTCAACACAAACATACACACAAAACATGGGACAAGACAACAACTCACCGTCTGAGAATGTACATAATACGGTGAGTGGAATGTTAGGTCAATGGATAGAGAAAGAGAAGAAATATATGCCCTTTTAACAAAAATACACACTCCAAACACGGGAGACAAGACAACAACTCACCACCTGAGAATGTACATAATACGGTGAGTGGAATATTAGGTCAATGGATAGAGAAAGAGAAGAAATGCATGCAATTTCAACAGAAACACACACTCAAAACATGAGACAAGGCGACCACTCACCAGCTGAGAATACACATAATACGATGAGTGGAATATTAGGTCAATGGATAGAGAAAGAGAAGAAACACATGCACTTTCAACACAAACATACACACAAAACATGGGACAAGACAACAACTCACCGTCTGAGAATGTACATAATACGGTGAGTGGAATGTTAGGTCAATGGATAGAGAAAGAGAAGAAATATATGCCCTTTTAACAAAAATACACACTCCAAACATGGGAGACAAGACAACAACTCACCCCCTGAGAATGTACATTATACAGTGAGTGGAATATTACGTCAATGGATAGAGAAAGAGAAGAAATACATGCACTTTCAACAGAAACACACACTCAAAATATGGGACAAGGCAACAACTCACCCGCTGAGAATGTACATAATACGGTGAGTGGAATATTAGGTCAATGGATAAAGAAAGAGAAGAAATGCATGCAATTTCAACAGAAACACACACTCAAAACATGAGACAAGGCGACCACTCACCAGCTGAGAATGCACATAATACGATGAGGGGAATATTAGGTCAATGGATAGAGAAAGAGAAGAAATATATGCCCTTTTAACAAAAATACACACTCCAAACATGGGAGACAAGACAACAACTCACCACCTGAGAATGTACATAATACGGTGAGTGGAATATTACGTCAATGGATAGAGAAAGAGAAGAAATATATGCCCTTTTAACAAAAATACACACTCCAAACATGGGAGACAAGACAACAACTCACCCCCTGAGAATGTACATAATACAGTTAGTGGAATATTAGGTCAATGGATAGAGAAAGAGAAGAAATGCATGCAATTTCAACAGAAACACACACTCAAAACATGAGACAAGGCGACCACTCACCAGCTGAGAATACACATAATACGATGAGTGGAATATTAGGTCAATGGATAGAGAAAGAGAAGAAACACATGCACTTTCAACGCAAACATACACACAAAACATGGGACAAGACAACAACTCACCACCTGAGAATGTACATAATACGGTGAGTGAAATATTACGTCAATGGATAGAGAAAGAGAAGAAATATATGCCCTTTTAACAAAAATACACACTCCAAACATGGGAGACAAGACAACAACTCACCATCTGAGAATGTACATAATACAGTGAGTGGAATATTACGTCAATGGATAGAGAAAGAGAAGAAATACATGCACTTTCAACAGAAAAATACACACAAAACATGGGAGACAAGACAACAACTCACTGCCTGAAAATGTACATAATACGGTGAATGGAATATTACGTCAATGGATAGAGAAAGAGAAGAAACACATGCAATTTCAACAGAAACACACACTGAAAACGTGGGATAAGACAACAACTCACCATCTGAGAATGTACATAATACGGTGAGTGGAATATTACGTCAATGGATAGAGAAAGAGAAGAAACACATGCACTTTCAACAGAAACACACACTCAAAATATGGGACAAGGCAACAACTCACCACCTGAGAATGTACATAATACGGTGAGTGGAATATTAGGTCAATGGATAGAGAAAGAGAAGAAATGCATGCAATTTCAACAGAAACACACACTCGAAACATGAGACAAGGCGACCACTCACCAGCTGAGAATGCACATAATACGATGAGGGGAATATTAGGTCAATGGATAGAGAAAGAGAAGAAACACATGCACTTTCAACACAAACATACACACAAAACATGGGACAAGACAACAACTCACCGTCTGAGAATACACATAATACGATGAGTGGAATATTAGGTCAATGGATTGAGAAAGAGAAGAAACACATGCACTTTCAACACAAACATACACACAAAACATGGGACAAGACAACAACTCACCACCTGAGAATGTACATAATACAATGAGTGGAATATTACGTCAATGGATAGAGAAAGGGAAGAAATATATGCCCTTTTAACAAAATACACACTCAAAACATGGGAGACAAGACAACAACTCACCACCTGAGAATGTACATAATACAGTTAGTGGAATGTTAGGTCAATGAATAGAGAAAGAGAAGAAATACATGCAATTTCAACAGAAACACACACTGAAAATGTGGGATAAGACAACAACTCACCATCTGAGAATGTACATAATACGGTAAGTGGAATATTACGTCAATGGATAGAGAAAGAGAAGAAACACATGCACTTTCAACAGAAACACACACTCAAAATATGGGACAAGGCAACAACTCACCACCTGAGAATGTACATAATACGGTGAGTGGAATATTAGGTCAATGGATAGAGAAAGAGAAGAAATGCATGCAATTTCAACAGAAACACACACTCAAAACATGAGACAAGGCGTCCACTCACCAGCTGAGAATGCACATAATACGATGAGGGGAATATTAGGTCAATGGATAGAGAAAGAGAAGAAACACATGCACTTTCAACACAAACATACACACAAAACATGGGACAAGACAACAACTCACCGTCTGAGAATGTACATAATACGGTGAGTGGAATGTTAGGTCAATGGATAGAGAAAGAGAAAAAATATATGCCCTTTTAACAAAAATACACACTCCAAACATGGGAGACAAGACAACAACTCACCACCTGAGAATGTACATAATACGGTGAGTGGAATATTACGTCAATGGATAGAGAAAGGGAAGTAATATATGCCCTTTTAACAAAATACACACTCAAAACATGGGAGACAAGACAACAACTCACCACCTGAGAATGTACATAATACAGTTAGTGGAATGTTAGGTCAATGAATAGAGAAAGAGAAGAAATACATGCAATTTCAACAGAAACACACACTGAAAACGTGGGATAAGACAACAACTCACCATCTGAGAATGTACATAATACGGTAAGTGGAATATTACGTCAATGGATAGAGAAAGAGAAGAAACACATGCACTTTCAACAAAAACACACACTCAAAATATGGGACAAGGCAACAACTCACCACCTGAGAATGTACATAATACAGTGAGTGGAATATTAGGTCAATGGATAGAGAAAGAGAAGAAATGCATGCAATTTCAACAGAAACACACACTCAAAACATGAGACAAGGCGTCCACTCACCAGCTGAGAATGCACATAATACGATGAGGGGAATATTAGGTCAATGGATAGAGAAAGAGAAGAAACACATGCACTTTCAACACAAACATACACACAAAACATGGGACAAGACAACAACTCACCGTCTGAGAATGTACATAATACGGTGAGTGGAATGTTAGGTCAATGGATAGAGAAAGAGAAAAAATATATGCCCTTTTAACAAAAATACACACTCCAAACATGGGAGACAAGACAATAACTCACCACCTGAGAATGTACATAATACGATGAGTGGAATATTACGTCAATGGATAGAGAAAGAGAAGAAATATATGCCCTTTTAACAAAAATACATACTCCAAACATAAGACAAGGCGACCACTCACCAGCTGAGAATGTACATAATACGATGAGTGGAATATTACGTCAATGGATAAAGAAAGGGAAGAAATATACGCCCTTTTAACAAAATACACACTCAAAACATGGGAGACAAGACAACAACTCACCCCCTGAGAATGTACATAATACAGTTAGTGGAATGTTAGGTCAATGAATAGAGAAAGAGAAGAAACACATGCAATTTCAACAGAAACACACACTCAAAACGTGGGACAAGGCAACAACTCACCCCCTGAGAATGTACATAATACGGTGAGTGGAATATTAGGTCAATGGATAGAGAAAGAGAAGAAATGTATGCACTTTCAACAGAAACACACACTCAAACATGGGACAAGACAACAACTCATCAACTGACAAAGTACATAATAGTGTTGCCACGATACTCACGATATATCGTGTATCAGAATATTTCTACAAACAATACGATACACTGAACACATTTCATGTCATGATACAGGTACCTATCTCTAGTAGGCTGTCCTGAGGAGGCTGCAATGCTGGTTTGTGCTTTGACCTTTAGCACAGCGTTGTGGTTTCATAGTCCCTACACCTCACACCCACAGTCAATCAATAATCAATTGATTAAATGAATTGTCTGAGCATAGCAGCAAGGCACAGAACGCTCAGCCTAAACTCTAGTGTCACCATTGCCAGTTTGTATTTGAACGACAGAAGAGATGTCATGCATTGGAAGGTCTCTTATTGAGAAATGTGATTTGCAGTGATCAGCTAATATTTCCTTCTTATAACTCTGACTCTACCCATTTCGCAATATGCTAATATCGTGATGTATCATGATACATGTCTAGATAACAAAACATTATCGTGATACACTTCTAGCAGTATCGTGGCAACACTAGTACATAATTTATATTTGAATTAAGGTGGGGAAAACGGGACGTGGAAGTATTTGAGGAGGCATGATAAGGTAATGATTAAACAAAAAGCTCACTTTTTTACTTGTGGACATACGGTTTTCCACATTCGGTTCACTCTCATTCCGTCCTGCATTTTCAAGCAGTTCAGAGTTCTCCTTGCTTATTCTCTCCAGTCTGTGCACAATTGCATGTGACAAGCAGTGAATAAAGAGCTTACAATGGCTACTGGTGCACACTGTCCCCTGTATATCATAGGGGAATGGTCTATCATAGGGGACGTTGCCATCATGAGCTGTCAGCCCCATGGATATTACTGTCCATTGACACAATACTACACAACATTATTAGAAATCTTTCCTATATAGTAAGCCTTTCCAGCTCTTGCTACCACTGGTTGCCATCATTCACACCTCCATCTGCTGAATCAAAAAGTGAACCTCTAATGGGCCTTATATTAGCAGCTTATGCCATTATCAACTGTGAGGTAAACCTATGAATATCATTAAGTACGGGAGAATAAAAATGGCGCCGCCTCGTGGCTGCTGCTTAGGTTTAAGGCTGATTTACAATATATCGCAGGTCTTCTGCGGCACGACAAGTGTAACCATGGATAATAGCACGGACCCACTTCTCACCTGGTTGACGACCAAATGACATGACAATAAAAATGGAGGTTATAGAAGCAGGTCTGTGTTACACAAGGCTAGCCACTGCTTACGGATTTAAAGTGTGTTAGCGACAACTCGTGGAATATGCGACGAGGATCAACAAAGAGCACTTGAACGTTCTTTTCACTTCTATTCTGGTCCAGCCAAACTGCTGATAAACAATGTCTACCATAGCAAACTTAACAAAAGGCATGATATTGAAATAGTCAATAGTAATTCTACTATTTATCTTTATTCTCATTCTTCTGGACACTTTACACCAACAAAGCTCGAGATACCAACTGCTAGATCCAAAATAGCTCGCCACAAAAAGAGGTGGACATCACTATAGGACCCAGACCTGTAGCCATGCAGCCATCAAGGCAGGGGTTCTTATGGCATTTCATACAACCCACATATGTACATCATCAATGGATGAACCGATTAATCAAATGATCATCAAAGAGGTCTGTTTCATACTAGACGACTGATTTTTTAGTGAAAAATTGCTATTGCAATCAATTTGAAGAATTTGCTGGGAGGGATTTTATTTCAGAGTGCTGAGTGTCTAACTGCATCATACTACTGCCCACCACACAACTATATACGAGTGATAAAAATAAATTCGCCAACATTAATTTTTATCATTAATTTTGGTTCTGTTACTTTGAACATGCAGCCTGTTTCTTTACGAATTCCTTTATCAGAATCTTTCAATCCACGAACTAATCGAGTTCATGATTGTGCCATGTCCCTTATATAACAGCGTACATTGAACACACGTCACACATTTGACTTGCTGCTCATGCATGAATTTCTTTCTGTGACGTGTAGCCAATCTGCATAACATTGTGTTTAGTGAAGTGCATTTCATGGATTTGAAGTATCCATGTGGTTGAATTGCAGCTATGACACAAGCAGGCCACTGTGTATGAAATTGGTTCAAATTTTGGGTTACAATTGTTTGATTGCAATGAAATCCCTGCATGGTTTCAACAAGGGGATGTCTTCAGTCGGACACATTTCCACCCACTATAATTCAGTTAAAATCAGAATCCAACAATTAAAAAAATTATGCATAGTTTACATAATCATTTGCCATATCATTTGGAAAGTCTGTCTCATTATACAGTGTTCTCCCAAGAAATAATTTCAGGCATGT
>CAUJGJ010000397.1:12809461-12826961 GCA_963170055.1 Halisarca cf. caerulea
TTATCAATTAGCGTCACTTAAAAAACAGGGTATATGAATTGGGGTCATTGATATACCCCGGTATATCGCGAATATACCCAAGGCGGTCTCTTTGAAGATAATGGAAACCGCCCACGCAGTGGGATACATATATATATATATATATATATATATATATATATATATATATCGGATGAGCGTTACACACCGGAAGTCCAAATGAAAACAATATAGGGGCTGCCTGCCTGCTACCTCACTTATCCGCACACATCCGTTCTGGACAAATTCACACATAAAGTGCGGGAACTGGATAAATGAGGGAGCAGAACTATAGTGTACAGTAGGATTAGGGCAGGTTTGTTTCAATAAAAACTATTGCAGAATTAAGGTGAGGGAAGTGGATATCTGAGGTGCAGATAAGTGAGGTCTCACTGAATACCCAAAACTATCTGATGTAGCACCGACATCCACACATACGTATATGCATACACACATAAACACTCACAAGTACTTCAACTGATGCCTGCTCAAGATCACAGGCAAAGTAGCCAAACACAACTAGGTGTGTTATCTCAAACTTCCTCTTCAGCTCTGACAAGTGAGAGATGACTTTAGGAGACAGGAGAACAGCATCTATCCTCAGGATGGAGAAGAACAGGATGGTGCAACCTCCAGCAAAGCCTTCAAACAAGGCCTCCTCAAGGTGGAGCATCTCCATTAGGTATTCCTTGATGTGGAGAACAAGTGATAGGAACACCTGGTCTTTTTCTTTGCGGAGAGCAATAGCCATGTGGGTATAGTCCTTGCGAGATGGAAGGGCAACTCCTCTGCTTTTGAAAGAGAGCAATTCTCTCTCCAGATGCTTGGCCAACTTGCCTTCATACTTCTCTAGATCATCTTTCAGATCCCCGCACTCCAGCACATCAACAGCACGATGTACCAGGAGGATCTCCAATGCATTGGACTTCTCAGCGATGAAGTCCAGTAGCCCACCAGCGGTAATGGGAACATCTGGGAGAGGTGCTGCCCGCACACCATGGATGTATCGACGGTACTTCATGCGAATTATGGTGTGCAGTTTGATGATTAAATCTGCTGATGACTGATTCAATTTGGAAGCCAACTGTCCCACAACGGTTTCAAAATCATCTTCTAGTTGCTTGAATCTTGGTAGGCAAACCTTGTTGTTGCTCCTGTATATTTCAACAATCTCTTCTATCTTCTGTGACCTCTCGTCTTCTGTGGACACAGCTGATGTAGATTCACCTTGTGTGGTTGGCGGAGAGGATGGCAGATCTGAAGACAAAAACAAAAGATATACTGACACATGCACTACCTCATAACGTCACCTTATTATACAGACACATGTCTACAGTGATGTCATTAGTAAAAATCTATAACTGCATGAGGATTCCTGGGTACCCCTTGCTCTTTCCCTACCGTAATGACATTTATTGGTGGTAAAAACATAATACACTAATATAGTAAGGAACAGTACTTCAGTGATTGTAAGTGACATACTTCTCAATTCAACACTATACTTTCTAACCAAGTGCAACTGTTAATGTATATCACATGCAGACACTGAGAAATAGTGAAAATATTCCGTCACTCACCTCTAGAAGCAGGTTGTGACTCAACATCTCTTTCAGTTTGAGCTGGATGAGTAGGGGTGGGTTGGAGTCTGAAAATGCCACAGAAATAACAAAACCATCCATGCATGTTGATCAGCATACAAGAAAATCCACGAAGTACACATACAAATAAATTAATATGCATTATTTTCTAGAAACACATATTAATATAACACACACACACACACACACACACACACACACACACACACACACACACACACACACATAATCATTATGGTGCAACATAAATTTATAGCTTCCACTTTGGTGAACCATGTGTGCGTGGACGGTACACCGGTGCTAAAGCAATAAAAGCAGCTTATGGCATTAGTAGACTACTAACAATAACATGGACCTCACTTCTCCAATTCGCCTCTTATTCTCTGAGCTATTTTGCTATACATGGGCTTAGCAGACTCGGAGGATTCGTCCAACAAGGAACAGAACTTTTCCAACGTCTTTCCGTCGTAGAATGAGCTCATGTAGTCCAGTAAATCGTCTACAGCACGATCACTTCCCTTGCTCACCAGCGCGGCATCAAGTTGACTGGCACTATTGTCATCGAGTAGTTGTTTCCTTTTCAGAACCGAGATCAGGCTAGCATCTACACGGAGGTAATTGTGCAGATACTCGCGTAGATTAGCCAATACATGCTTCACTACAGCTTCTTCTTCAATAGGAGCGGTAGTCATCACGAGCAGGCGTGTCACGCTAAAAATAACTTAGTCCCGCCAAAAATTGTCCTCCCGTACGTGGCCAATTAAAAATATTAAAGAATGTGTCCCCGGCGCCGGGAGACCATCCATATCAGGGCCGTATACAAGTGTATTAATATATTGTGTACGCAAATTTTATCCTAATTTTACAACCCCCATGCATGCATGCATGCCCCTCCACATGTGCACATTGTATAGGTAGATGAGCTATATGAATGCAATTAATGCATGACCGATCTTCATAGCCACTCCGATAAAGGGTGCATATGTGTTCTGGATGGGATAATGGGATATATTATAGGATATAATATGGGATATACACAGTGAGACCTGATTTATCAGGCAAATAACCATGAGATACAAAAATGTTCTTCACTAAAAACATACAAAAGGTAGCAAAATGTCACGATTGAAAAAAGTACTCTAAAAATTATTCTTGCAAAGAAACAATTCCATAAAACACATGACAAGGTTTATTAGTTGCATGATTGGACGGCAGAGCTTGGAGGAAGGCAGACAACACTTAGAAAGGACAGTCAGACAAGTCTCTCAGATCTGAGGAGGAAGAGAAGATAAGAAAGGAGGAAGAGATACATACAAGTTTGGAAATTATATATGCAGGTGACTATTGTACATTAAGCACTTGTGTCTGTATATATGAACACACACACACACACACACACACACACACACACACACACACACACACACACACACACACACACACACTATAACATACTTCTCCTTCAGTTCAGCTGCTCCTGGGCTGTCCACTCCACTATCGGGAAATCCCATTAATTACAAACAAATAAAGGGAATACATAGTACATTAAAATCACACCAACCACACACACACACACACACATTGTGCAGATACTCGCGTAGATTAGCCAATACATGCTTCACTACAGCTTCTTCTTCAATAGGAACGGTAGCCATCACGAGTAGGCGTGTCTTAGTCCCGCCAAAAATTTATTCCAAAAAATGACCCTCTCCCTCCCCCACCCGTGGCCAATTAACTTAAAATGTGTCCCCAGGAGATCATCCATATGCATGGCAAAGCATAAATAATTATAATTTTTATTGTTTTACTTTGTGAACTGCAGTGGTCCCCAAACCATCTGTAGTGTCAGCATAAGTATTTTATATACCTTGCAGACCAGCTAGGCAGCATCCATTCACCAAGCATCATCTACCGGCAGTAAGGTAAGTGATCCCCATTGCCATGAATGATCTCTAGGACCAGGTATGGGGTTGTATCCAGACAGTGCAGTCTCACCTTTCACCTCATCCCTGGACCATTGATGGCACTGAAGGTGGTCCCCCTAGGCGTTGCCATCCTCCCATCTGCACGGTACAGCACCGCACGTGATCCCGTCCCCCCCAAGCCCCCCCCCAGCCATAGTCCATTGTGGCCAGACCCATCCCTCATTTAATCTTTTGGGTATGGGGGGGGGCTGGTCCAGCCAGCTGCGACCCATGTGTTCATACATAAGCACCGACGGCGGGAAGGGGTACGTTTCCCCTTCCCTCCGTCGGTGCTTACGTACAAATGTGGGTCACAGCTGGCTGGACTAGGGGAGAACTCAACCAAGCTATATAGAGATAAAAATTAATGGTCCAGGAGGGCATATGGGGTATATGGGGTATATGGGGTATATGGGGTATATGGGGTATATGGGGCATATGGGGCATATGGGGCATATGGGGCGTATGGGGTATATGGGGTATATGGGGCATATGGGGCATATGGGGCGTATGGGGTATATGGGGTACATGGGGTATATGGGACATATGGGGTACATATGGGGTATATGGGACATATGGGGTACATATGGGGTATATGGGACATATGGGGTATACATATGGGGTATATGGGGCATATGGGGTATATGGGGCATATGGGGTATGTGTATAGGGTCGGTAACACCAGACTACCCCAAGATGTACCACATGCATCTACAGCAATGCATGGTCTGATCCCTTGAGCTAACCTTCCTCCTCCCCCCACCCCCCAGCTAGGTCGGTCATCTACACATGCATATTATACTCAATCAAACTAGCTATATAGCTTTATTTTAGTATTTTCTTATATAATTGCCTACACGTATATAGTTTATACCATGCAGCAATTCAACAAGCATAATATATCGTGAGCTATACATTTACTTATCCTCCCCTGACACATGCCCCCAGCCAATTAATTAAGATGTGTTTTCAAAACATGCATATTTTTAATAATTAATTACTATCGAAATATAGTGTTATGTTTCTTCACAGCCACTCCAATAATTAAAGGGTGGGTATGTTGTTGGTAGCAATTATATGGGATAAGGGACAGCGGGTTACTATTGTGTGCACGTGGAGACATGCATAGCTCATCTGACACAATGGCACGAGATACAAAAACATTCTTTACTAAAAACATACAAAAGTGTGAAAATGTCACAATTCAAAAAAATAATCTAAAATTAATCTTGCAAAGAAAGAATTCCGTAAAAACACATGACAAGGTTAATTAGTTGTGTGATTGGACGGCAGTGCTTGGAGGAAAGCAGAGAACACTTAGAGAGGACAGTCAGACAAGTCTCTCAGATCTGAGGAGGAAGAGAAGATGAGAGAGGAGTGAGGGATGCAGACGAACTTGGAAACTAAACATGCAGGTGACTATCGTACATTAATCACTTGTTATATGAACACACACACATGCATGCACGCATGCGCGCACACACACACACATACACACACACACACAAACACACACACACACACACACACACACACACACACACACACACATACACACTATAACATACTTCTCCTTGAGTTCAGCTGCCCCTGGGCTGCCTACTCCACTGTCAGGAGATCCCATTAACTACAAGTACAAGTACAAGTGAAGGAAATAAGTACATTGTCACTGCACCAACAACATACAAAGAACACACACACACACACACACACACATGTATTATGTACCAACACATGCATGCGCACACACGCACTTGCACACATGCAAACAATTGTGTATCCACACATAAATTATACGAACACATGCACACACACATGCACACACACAAGCACACACACACACACACACACACACACACACACACACACACACACACATACACACAGGTGTTGTTGAACAACATGATTACTTACATTGAGTAGATCTCCAGGATAGAATTCCTCATAAGCTGGTCTTTTCTCTCTAAAAACACACTTTGTCAGCAGTTGGTCCTGTGGAGAGTTGGAAGAAAAGGGAGGTTATGAGGTGGAGTGGAGGTGAGAGTGTGTGATGGAAGGATCAGGGTGTGAGGGTGGGAGGAAAGGAGGGTGTGAGGGAAGGAGGGTGTGAGGGAGTGAGGAGGAGGGTGTGAGGGAAGGAGGGTGTGAGGGAGTGAGGAGGAGGGTGTGAGGGAAGGAGGAGGGTGTGAGGGAAGGAGGGTGTGACGGAGTGAGGAGGAGGGTGTGAGGGAAGGAGAGTGTGAGGAGGAGGTTACAAGAGAGAGGTTGTGAGGAAGACCAACATCTGTGTTGTCACAGAATTAAAGCTTTCACACAGAAGGACTGGTTACAAACATAACACCTGAATGCAAGGTACACTCACTGCAATGATGTAGTTCTTAGGATATTCACTCATTTGTGAAAGCAATGCATCCAATCTCTTGAAAGTTGGCCTCTGATTCTCCGATAGAGCCCAGCCTGTACACGCGTACACAACGCACATGTACAGCATATACTCATGCATACAACCAGTAGGGCTCACTCACATTGGCTGATGACATCAAACAGCTCATCTGTACAGTTGCCAGTTTGTGGTAGACGTGTCTGCATTGTCATGATCTGGTAGATGACCTCCCCAGGACTGTTCAGATCAGAGTATGGGTATTGACCATACGTCAGTATCTCCCACATTGTGACACCTGTGGGGAGAGGAGGGGTGAGGTGTGTGTGTGTGTGTGTGTGTGTGTGGGTGGGTGGGTGTACATGTACTCACCAAAAGACCAGACATCTGACTTGAGAGATGGAGTAATGTTGTTTCGTATGCACTCTGGAGCCAACCATCTGATGGGGGCCTGTGAATGGTGGTTCCATACACACTCAACAGATGTGACAAGTATACACTACACACACACACACACACACACACACACACACACACACACACACACACACACACACACATAAACACACACACACACACACACACGCACATGCACACGCACATGCACACGCAAACACGTATGCACGCACGCATGCACGCACACACACACACACGCACACGCACGCAAACACACATGCACGCACACACACATACACACACACACACGCACACGCACGCAAACACACATGCACGCACACACACATACACACACACACACACATACACATACACATACACACACACACACACACACACACGCACGCATGCACGCACACACACACACACACACACACACACACACACACACACACACACACACACACACACACACACACCATGACATTCCTAGTGTCCTTGTTCCCCTGCTGGACAACACTTAGCATTCCAATGTCAGAGATTTTCACGTTGTCCTTTGAAGCAACTGAAGAAAACAGTGAGCAACAAGTTGTGAGTGTGTCAACAGAAATTTCATTAGTGTCCAGTACGTGAAAACAATCATTCACTATTCATGATTCATCATGATTGAAACATTGACAACAACAACTACAGCAATAACACCAAGAATGTGAACCTTCTACTTAAGTCAAAGAGGTCACCTCTGACCATGCACTGACTCACCCAATACATTCCTGGCAGAGAGAGATCCATGTGGTATCTTCTGCACCTCAAGATACTCCATTGCCTGTTGATGAAGACATGAACAGAATATTATGTACGGACACATGTATTATGGTGTATGGGAGTACACCATATGTGGGGATGACAAAGAAACAAAATGGCCGCAGGTACATTTGGGAATACATTACTGTACAGTGAAACCTCTCTAATCCGACACTCAATGGGACCCGAGAGTGATGTCAGATTAGGAGGTTGTTGGATTAGGAAGTGTCTCTCGCCATACTTCAATATGGCAGCTGTATCTCATCAAACGGTTGGATTTGAGAGAATGTCGGATCACAGAGGTGTCGGATTAGAGAGGTTTCACTGTACATGTACGTATATTGCACACACAGTCAGACAAACAAGATGTATACAAATGATGGATAATACACAAACAAGTGCAAATGCATAGAAACAGGCACACACAGTGTGTACAAGAGCATACATCACATACACACACACACACACACACACACACGCACGCACACACGCACACACACACGCACGCACACACACACGCACGCACACACACACACATACACACACACACACACACACACACACACACACACACACACACACACACACACACACACACATAGACTCACCCCTGACACTTGCACCATGAATCTCATCATACCCTCACAAGTGATGCAGCTTGCGTTCTCAGCCAAGTAGAGGCCCAGCCCTCCATGCTCGATGTAGTCAGTGACGATGCGGATACTACCGTTCGCACAGATCCCGTGGAACTTGACCAGGTAGGGGTAGTTCAGGGACACCACACTACGCAGGTCCTGTGGAAGGAATGAGGAATGAGGCAGGTGGTCTCCTTCACAAGGTTGTACCGCATATGTTAGCCTACACAAGAGTCACTTGACACTCCACAACCTGGTGTGTACACACACCCTCATCAGTGGTGTGTGTTGATGATGTACTGCAAACGGATGTTCTGCCAAATGTGCACATCAGAGGAATCTCTCTATAACGGACACTTTGGGAACTAAAAAATATCTGCTATACAGAGGTTTCCACTATTCAGATGTTGTTTCACACACATAACAATCTAACAGGACCCACAAAAACAGTCTGCTATAGAGGGGGCTCCACTATTCAAAGAGACTGCCACAAGAAGTTCCACATACTGTACACACACGTCTGCCCACTCACAGTGATGGCTGAGTCCTCGGTACTGAGATCGAGTGAGTCCTTCATTTGCTTTATGGCAACTGTCATTTCACTTTCGTCCCATTGTGTCCATGTGCCCTGTGGTGGATGTATGGCTGAGGTTTATGGTGTGTGTGTGTGTGTGTGTGTGTGTGTGTGTGTGTGTGTGTGTGTGTGTGTGTGTGTGTGTGTGTACGTGTGTGTGTGTATGTACATGTGTGTGTGTGTGTCTGTGTGTGTGTATGTGTACTGTACGTACATGTGTGTGTGTGTGTGTGTGTGTGTGTGTGTGTGTGTGTGTGTGTGTGTGTGTGTATGCATACGTATGTGGGTGCATGCACAATCTTTCATATGAATGTACATACACACGTACATACGTAATATGTATGCTACTACTCACACATATGTAGTACGGCTACACATGCACACATACACACCTACGTAATTGTACCCACACAAGTGTGCACCGCCAACAGTGGGTGCACACTTACTGCGCACTAACCTGATAAATGTCTGAGAACTGTCCCTCCTTAACCTTCTCTCCCGCGTGGAGCTCTCCCTCCGTGATAAAGAAAAACATGCCCGTCTGAGTGGACAGTGGACAGGTGGTGAGGACATGTAGGGGATGAAAGGGCAATGCCACACACACACCGTGTTACACTCATACATACATACATACAGATCTATGCATATGCGCACGCACGCACGCACGCACGCACGCACGCACGCACACACGCACGCACGCACGCACGCACGCACACACACACACACACACACACACACACACACACACAAACTCACAAGTGGTATTTCACTGATCCGTGACCTCCTATCTGTCTGGGAAGGTGAGCTGGCCTGAAAGTTGAGGATAAGTAGAGAGAGTACATGAACACAAGCATACACAACATGTATGCATGTATAACCCCATCTATACAAAACATATTAGTACAGTAAAATTTCAATAATTAGAATCATGATCATTAGAATATCTGGCTTAATTCAAACATTGATGAATGTACGATTCCAAGTGTATGGAATATACAGTGCAGTACACGAATGTACGTATGTACATATAATACAGTAAGTCCTGCAAAAATTTCGGACAGTAAGGTATTTACGTAAGTGAATGTGAATGAGAATGTTCACAGAACAGTATGCAGTCTTACACACACACACACACACACACACACACACACACACACACACACACACACACACACACACACCAGGGAGCTTAGCTTAATTCTATTTTTAGATCGTCTACAACGGAACACTGTGACGATACCGAGGATGAGAATGATCACTACCAGCACCAGCACCACCGGCACCGCCACCGCTACACTTATGATGACTTTTTCAGAGACTGGACTGATGCTACAAGAAAAAACCAAAACATAGTTTGTGATTCACCTACCACTTCGCAGTGAATTCATGCATGCGAAGTACATACAAGCACTGAACATACATATGCATGCATGTACATATGTATGCATGTACATGCGTATGCATGTAGGTATGCATGTATGCATGTATGCATGTATGCATGTAGGTATGCATGTATGCATGTAAGTATGCATGTATGCATGTACGTATGTATGTTCATATGTATATGTATTCATACATAATAGATGTGTCATGGTGAAGCAAAACACTGCAAAATGTGACAATTGACAACTACTAATTAATGAGGCATAAATGGGTTTTGACTGGCAGGAGATTGACAAGACCCTTGACCTGGGCTACATCAGAGTAGCAGGGCTACATCGTGAATGTAAGCCCGCAGTACTCTTTGATCCACCCAACTTATGCCCCCGCACCATGACACATGTATGTACGTATGTACAAATGTACTGTGTGTTTGTATGTACGTATGTAACCTAGTGTGGGGGGGGGGGGTTATCTTGTATACCATATTTATTCGAATGGACGCCGTGGCTACTATTCTTTCAAGTCCAGAGTGGTGCGGCTACTATTCGAGCACAGCGTTAATTTTTTGGGGCACTTTAACAGAACCAACGGTGCACTCTGGGGTACACCACAGGACCAACGGTGCACTCTGGAGCACACCACAGGACCAACACTGCACTCTGGGGTACACCACAGGACCAACGGTGCACTCTGGAGCACACCACAGGACCAACAGTGCACTCTGGAGCACATCACAGGACCAACGGTGCACTCTGGAGCACACCATAGGACCAACACTGCACTCTGGAGCACACCATAGGACCAACACTGCACTCTGGAGCACACCACAGGACCAACAGTGCACTCTGGAGCACACCACAGGACCAACGGTGCACTCTGGAGCACACCACAGGACCAATGGTGCACTCTGGAGCACACCATAGGACCAACGGTACACTCTGGAGCACACCATGGGACCAACGGTGCACTCTGGAGCACACCATAGGACCAACACTGCACTCTGGAGCACACCACAGGACCAACGGTGCACTCTGGAGCACACCACAGGACCAACGGTGCACTCTGGAGCACACCATAGGACAAACACTGCACTCTGGAGCACACCATACAGGACCAACAGTGCACTCTGGAGCACATCACAGGACCAACGGTGCACTCTGGAGCACACCACAGGACCAACGGTACACTCTGGAGCACACCACAGGACCAACAGTGCACTCTGGAGCACATCACAGGACCAACAGTGCACTCTGGAGCACACCACAGGACCAACGGTACACTCCGGAGCACATCACAGGACCAACAGTGCACTCTGGAGCACACCATAGGACCAACGGTACACTCTGGAGCACACCACAGGACCAACACTGCACTCTGGAGCACACCATAGGACCAACGGTACACTCTGGAGCACACCACAGGACCAACGCTGCACTCTGGAGCACTTCAATACACACACTTACACAGATCCTTCAGGTGAAGTTGCTGACGAGGGTGGGGTTGTGGGTGAGTTCGTTGAAGGCTGAAGCGTGCAATTACCATCAACTGTTGTTTCCTGTGTTGAGCACCTGTCGACACATTTATCCCCTCTTTTCACATTTCTACACAAGATGCAATCTTTGTCCGTAGGACCTGTACATCCGTCACAAAGTCTATTACACACTTCGCACTTCATTGTGGAGTGATTCAGGTACATTTGGTCATTACAAGCAGATTCACAAAACTTCGTGTCATTGTTTATGACGAAGTTGGGGTTTCTACATGAGGTGCATTGTGTGGGGGCGGGTCCAGTACACTCCCCGCACGTCTCATTACAAAGACGGTAGACAATAGTTCCAGCTGGAGCACGGCAGTTAGACGAGGGCAAAGTAGAACCGTAGTGTCCAGAGGGAGCCTCCACTACACACTGCAGACATGAGAATAAATAACAAAAGAACAAATGAAAAATAGATTATGAAATCTCTAAAAGGCAATCTTGACAAAACAAAATAATCTATAGCAATGAGATACTTCAGTGGACACTCGCTATAAAGAACACTCTTACAGTGAATATATGCAATGCACATGTCCCAATATAGTGAATTTCTGACATAGGGAAAAATTTTCAATGTACTCTGGGATTCAATATAATGAGTTTCCACTGTATACGTAATTCTCTATTAACCATTAATTTAATACCATTTCAATTGCTGTATGTTCTATAGTTGAACTTGCCTCGTACTGTCCGTTCGACTCCTTCACCAAAGGACAAGCAACACACCCGCCCACTCCTAGCATGGGGGAGGGTCCAGTACACTCCTCCCCTCTGCACGAGTCATTACACTTCATACAAGTGGACCCGCTGCTGTAGTATCCATTGGGGCACTCGGACACACACAGCATGCTTTGGTTGCCCTCCACACCCGGGATACTGTAGTTCTGACACACCATGCAATCACCGCTCAACTGTACATAGAAAGTAAACAAACAATAAACAAAACAACAAACATGACATATGTTGTCCACATAGCATTGTTTATGTGTAGTTTTCTGCACTACACATAGCCAAACCATAAACAAACAACACATTCTACTGTTCAAATGCAAAGAAAAACAAGAACAAACAACAACAACAATCACATGCCTCATTCACATACGTATGTGCAGTAAGTCAAAGACAAGTTGCAATGGTTACTCACCGGTCCGCTACATTTATAGCAGCCCATGTGACATGGCTCACATGTCATGGTTGTTGTGTTGGCAAATGTACTCCTATTAATGAGGAAATATAGGGATACAATCAATATAAAATTCAATGCAGTAAATTTGATATATTTACATATGCACATACGTATATGGGATACTGTTTGGTTGCATCCATACATTTGTGTGTGTGTGTGGTGTGTGTGTGTGCGTGTGGTGTGTGTGTGTGTGGTGTGTGTGTGTGCGTGTGTGTGTGTGTGTGTGTTTGTGTCTGTATATTTGTGTGTGGTGTGTGTGTGTGCGTGTGGTGTGTGTGTGTGTGGTGTGTGTGTGTGTGTGTGTGTGTGTGTGTGTGTGTGTGTGTGTGTGTGTGTGTGTGTGTGTGTGTGTGTGCCTGCCTGCATGCGTGTGTGTGTGTGTGTGTACGTGCATGTGTGTGCATGTGTGCATGTGCACACGCAAGTGTGCATATTATACATCAATGCTGTAATGTTACACACATGTACAGTATGTACCATAGATCTATGGTATGGATGTACATGCATAACTACATTACAATCTCCAAATAAAGGACACTTTGGGACAGTCTCTTTTGTCCTTTGTTAGGAGGTTGTCCTCTTTGGGAGATCCAAACTGTATTGGAACTATACAGAGAAAATATTTTTGGACCTCAATCTGTGTCCTTTGTAGAGAGTCTATCCTTATTTGGGAGCATCCACTATTGGAGATTTCACTATAGTCATACATGCACATACAAATATGTATAAAAAGTATACAGTAGACTCACGTGATAGCACTGCAGTCCTCTACACAGTTGTTGGACAAGGGGTCTCTGAAGTTGCGACATCTCACACACTGGTTGCTCATTTTCCCCCAGCAGTGACCACTGGGGTCACATTGAGAGTCACACAAATCGTTGGCTTGAGCTAGGAACAGAGGGAGGAGCAAGTGAGGTGTGTGTGTGTGTGTGTGTGTGTGTGTGTGTGTGTGTGTGTGTGGTGTGTGTGTGTGTGTGTGTGTGTGTGTGTGTTGTGCATGCATGTGTGCACGTACATATGTGTGTGTGTGTGTGTGTGTGTGTATCTGTGTGGGGGGGGGGATGGGTGTGAACGAATACACTAAACAGAGTATCAGACAGACAATCACACAGGATTCTCATAACCAACTGTGGTTAGTTCGGATTGGGGGCGGTGCTTGTTTCAACATCATCAATTAGCAGCTGGTATCAAAGCGTTATTGAGCGTCTTTCAGTTGATGTTGGGAACTTCACGTATCAAGAGAATGGGAAGAGAAGGCAACTTTTGTGAAGATGAGCTTACATATGAGTGAAATGTCACAAAAATTGCAGTTCTATTGAGGGCGAAGATAAAGTCTCTTCGTCTGACCTCTAGATGCCTTCGAATCTCACCAAATTCAACTTCATTGGAATCTTAAGATGTTTCAGTTTGTGAAAATCGTTCTGGGAATAGTGCTATAAATCAAGCAGTTTCTCGCAATTTCACATTTATGCTCAATTTTGGTCGTTTGAATGGTGAAACAGGTTTTACCATTGTAACTTTTCTTACGGAAGATTATAACATGTAGCCCAGAACGATTTTCAGATTGTTCACAACTTGTTCTCTCTTTTTGTGCTAGCTTTATGTGAATTGAAAGGGATCTAAAGGTCTGGACAAGGCAACGTTTGTCTGAAACGGCTCTAGCTGTATTCCAAGTTCGGTATCTTTCTTCAGACAATAGAAATAATCTCTAGTTTAGCATTTTCATGCGCTGAATATATTGATCTTTCGTCCAGTAAGAAAAACTGAGTGGACATCTTGTCAACTAAGAAGAAATGATCGATAATTCGCAGTGATATTTCAAGACGGCTGTTTTCGTATTTGATTCTCAGTTGGTTAGAAATACCCTGTGCAGAAACTAAGTGCACACATGCAAATCAAGACTGCTGTGTATATACAGTGAACACCTCTAATCCAGACTGTGAGTCGCAGACACACCTCTATTATGGACATACGTCACTGGAACCAAAACCTTCACCACAGCTTGATACAGCACATGTTCAACCCCTGAAATGAGAACACCCCTATAATCAGGGCAGTCCTTTCTGGTCCCAAGGTGTCCGGAATAGAGGGATTACACTGTGCATAGTGTAAATTTATGATAATTGGCAGCCATTTTGTTTCAGCACCATCCCTACATACATGCATATGTAGTACTACCATACTGTATGATAATATCGGCCAAATACACACAATACAGAGAAATCTCCGATAGTGGACACTACGAAATAAGAACACCCTCTCTACAAAGTACACAACTTGAGGTCATGAGATATTTTTCCCTACAGTTCCAATACATTTTGGACCTCCCAAAGAGGACAACCTCTCTATAAAGGACAAAAGAAGCTGTCCTAAAGTGTCCTTATTCAGAGATTCTTTTGTACATTGCACACAATACGTACCACACTCATCCACATCTTTGCGAGGCTTGATGTCGAGGGCCACTACTTGTGAGGAAGGATCAACTATATAGTGAGAAAAATTCCCAACAAAGCAAAGATCCTGGTTGTTATCTAGAAGCACATCTCCACCCGGGATTGATTCCAAACTGGACAGATCAATAGACTCAAGGAATGAATTACCCTGCATGTACACAGCCACACGGTCAGTGTTAAGTTGTATGGATAAGGTACTAGCATCTATCAGGTCTGATGGGTTGGTGGAACCGATGTGACGGACATTTTTGAGGAAAGGGAGAGAGAGCATATTGTAACTATTGATGAACAGAGTGCCTCTGATCTCCTGAATTGATCCAAGAGCTGATGTTAGTGCTTCCTGTGTTACTAAGCTGGAGAGAGCAATATAGCAAGGCATAAATTTTGCACAAACTAGTGCATGCCTATACTGGTTTAGTACATATACAACTTAACTAATAACGGATACACACAAACACACCCACCCACACACATACATACACACACACACACACACACACACACAAAACACCCACCCACACACATACATACACACACACACAGTATGTATGTACATATGTGTCCATGTACAATGCAGAGATCTCATGCATAAAGATAAATTCTGACAGAACTGCTGGACAAACAAGGATTTGGAGTTAGCTAGTGTTGGATGAACTAGGTCTCAGGGTGAAGCCTAACCCCTTGAAATGAAACTTGGGGGGGGGGGGGTTTGCTGAAATGTCATCTTAAAAATATTCATATAAACAATACTATACTTGGACTTTATGTTATGCAAATTCACGCTAAGATTTCTCGGTACATACTTTTGTGCAATTGCATTTGATATGGTGTTGGTGATGAATATGTGTCCATTGACAATGTTGCAGCCACTGAACTGCTGGTAGTTGTGCTCAGAGAGTGCATCCAGTGTTGATGTCAAGGTACTGGTACATTCTAAAGGATAAAAGAGTAGTAAACTCATATTGATGAACTGCAAGAGCTCATACACACACTCAGACACACACACACAGACACACACACACAGACACACACACACACACACACACACACACACACACACACACACACACACAGACACACACACACACACACAGACACACATACACACACAGACACACAGACACACACACACACACACACACACACACACACACACACACACACACACACACACACACACACACACACACACAGACACACACACACACACACACACACACACACACACACACACAATCTAATATAATATTATATTATCATTGTGTGATGGTTTGTAAGTGAATTCAAGAATTAAAATGTATAAAGATCCTGCGTGAAATGCTCTACGTATATTCTAAAACACACTTTACATCAAATAACCAGCTCTATAGCAGACTTTCCATCAAGTCATTGCACTCGCCCCTCAGGCGCTTTGTGCCCTCGGGAACTCAAGCAATAAATACGCCAATGCACAGTTGGCCATGCAATAACTACTACGTACATGACCATTGTGACGGCACTATCAGCCGTAGGTGATGGATGAAAAGTGTGATTGTATCACGCAGCTACAGTAGCTACACATACTGCTTGGGAGAGACATATCAGGGCTGCATACAGGATTCAGGGCTAGGGGGGGGGGCAAATTGAGCTTCCTAAAATCTTAGGGGGGGGGGGGGGGGCAACGCAATATGCGAACGTATAGGTATACAGAGACCGGGGGGAGGGGAGGTAGGCGTGTGGGTATTATGGGTAGCAATGATATGTGAGGGGGGGAGGGGTATTACACAGTAGGTAACAATGCTATTTACATACAATTCAAGGGGGTTAAGGGATTGGTGACAGTGGTCTTGAGAAAATTCTTCAAAATTACGTATACCATAAAAGCTTGTTTTTCACCCATTATCCAATAAATTCTACCTTTCAGGAACCCTTAGTGTATATGTTGAGATACAAGTTTAGGGAGGCAGCAGATCTGCCTCCCCCCCCCCCCCCCCCCCCCCCTAAATGCGGCCCTGCATATGTACCGTACATAACTAGTACAGTTTAACCTTTCAAAACCGAACACCCTTGATACCAAAGAAATGGTTCAATTTAGAGAGGTTTCCTGAATTGAGAGATTCTATAGCAAATATAGAGAGCAGGATTTGAAAACACACCCAGTTTAGAGAGGGTTCCAGATTACAGAGGGTTCGGTTTGGCTAGAAAGGTTCACTGTATATATGTAACACTTTATGATCTACACACATAAGCACAAATACGTATGTACGAATATGTCAGTATGTTGGTGCCTGCTCACCAGTGAGCTGTGGAGTGGGTGGTGTGACGCATGTCCTATTCTGACTAATGAAACCACTGCCGCAGTCCAACACACAGTCACCATCCTTGCTGAACAAACCATCTAGTGTAGGATGGGGAAGAGTGATGAGGTGGTAGTGTTAAACGTACATATACGTATGTAACACACACGTCCAAGCACATGCATGCACGCATGCACGCACACACACACACACACACACACACACACACACACACACACACACACACACACACACACACACACACACACACCTGGACACTGGTTCACACAGAAGTAGTC
>CAUJGJ010000397.1:12831961-12834461 GCA_963170055.1 Halisarca cf. caerulea
CAGCAGCAACACACAGTGGGATCTTGTTTATCCGACCACATCTGGTCCTTATAAAATTTGTTGGATAAACCAGGTGTTGGATAAACCAGGTGTTGGATAAACCAGATGTTGGATTGCTCACACCTCAGCGATGGGGATTTACAGCAGAGTGTCGGATAAAAGACGTTTTTGAATAAACCAGTGTCAGATAAACAAGGCGTGACTGTGTTGATATAAGTAGAATTCTCAATCGAAGAAAATGATCATTGAATATAATATTATAACTGATTTGATATTATGTCATCAATTACTACGTCAAAGTCCTTCAGCATGAATTCATTTCTAATGCTTCCAGACACACCCTAGGGCTATGTGGTAGGAAAAGAGGACGCTTGCTTGTAAGAGGAAAGTTAGCCAATGAAATGCGCTAATAGAAAAACCCTCAATAAGGAAGCCAACACACACATGTGTACATGTCTACTGGGTACCCTGAAGAGCGGAGTATGATAAAAGCAATGATCACATCGATCTGTTAATTGCAATAATGCGACCCGCAATCAAACCAATATAATTTGAGACATTTTTTGAATGGACAGAAAGTATGTATTGAGCAGTGTATGGAGACACACACAATGTGTGTTAAGCAGTGTATGGAGACACAGTGTGTGTTGAGCAGTGTATGGAGACACAGTGTGTGTTGAGCAGTGTATGGAGACATAGTGTGTGTTGAGCAGTGTATGGAGACACAGTGTGTGTTGAGAAGTGTATGGAGACACAGTGTGTGTTGAGCAGTGTTATGGTTGCTTCATGATAAAGTAGTAGAGATGAAATGGTACAGATTGGCACCACACAAATGTACACTACCATGTGCACATACGTACACATATGCTCACCTTCACAGGAGGCTGTGGACCCAGTGACAAGTTTCCCTGAGTTCAACACATCATTCCAGTTGACCGTGCCGTACGAACACTGTCCGGTAACACCTGAGAAGTAAGCATCTCCGCGAACCACTTCCGATAACTTTGGCATCAACACGCCCACTGGAGCAGTCACATTGGCTACGAAAAGTCCACGCCCATTTCTTAGGGCATGCCCCTGAATTACTCTAAGTTCAGGGAGAATAATTCGATCTGATAATGTTAGTCCAGATATCTCCAAATATCCTGTAATTTCTACAATATTTGACAGAAATGTGAAATTCTCAGAAGAGATTCCATTGGCAGCAAGTGATCCCAAAGACACAATCACGTTGCCTAGAACTCTACTGCAGCCGCAGTACTGTGTGCTGAGCTCCTGCAGTAAAGCACTGACTGATGCAGGTTGAGATTGGCCGGGCTGCTGTCCTAAGCACAAATCTAATGAGAGAACAGGGGGAGGAACTTGACAAAAGGAATGTACTGCGAGAGAAATAAACTGAGAAATCTTTCGCAATTTGCAAAGTAGTGTATGCACAGTTAACAAGCAAAATGCTTGCCAAGCCTTCTTTCAGGTGACTACTGGTCTGGTTCTGAATGAAATTTTGACCCAAATAATACCACAAGGCCTAGGTAAGCTTGTGGTGTTTAATTAAGTTTTAAACTTCTGTTTATAAGTCTTGCTAAGTGAAGGAGAAAAGAAAGTCCACGCGAGGATTACAGGAGAGTATTTGAGTTTCAGTGCTAAAACAGAAAGACGACTAGACATAGCCGAGATGGACATTGGAGGAGGCCAATCTTACAACTTCATATTTCTCAGTACACTCGGGAGCAATTTCTCCCGTTACAAGACGACCTATCAAGCACGGGTAGATAATGACCGAGTTTAGTCCAAAGGTCCAGGAGTCGGTTGCAAAGACCCGTGGTACTCACCTTTTGGCGGGCAACTTGATCCGCCAAAGCCAACTAGGAGTGCCAGTACAGCTGCAACTGTTACAAGACACAATGCCATGGTCGTTGGCGCGAAAGATCTGCCTGTGTCAGTACAAAAGTCCCTTAGCTGTTTCACGTTAGATGCTACAAACAAGAAAAAAGTTTCAGTGAAAGTACATAAGGTTCCAGTCGCAGCACGTGGACAGAAATCCTTTTTTTCTTCCTGGGATAGCTGCCAAAAACTCACCGATCGCCTTTCTTCCGTTCGCGCGGCGCGCCTTTTCTTTATGTCTCCAAAATTTGTCACGAACGCTAAACTGAAGCGGTCTCTTTATAAGCTTTGCGCGGGAACGTAGTTGTGTAAATCCCTGAGGGAAATGCCTGCCAACAGGAGTTACTCGTGACCTTATTACAACGACCAGTCCACCCCGCCCTCTTCCCCAACAGAGTGAACTGAACAATGAATCTTATTATACGAACATGCCGCCAAAGTAAACATTTCATGGGTGTGGCTGCCGAGTGGGATTAAATACATTATTAGGGAGAAGGTCACGATTAAGGTGTGGTGATCCGAAGTGTTGTACCACAGACCCGCCCCTCACACCACTCAGAATAAGTGCTGACCTTTGAGCCAGCCATGTGGTAGTTTGGTGTTATTATTATTTCCTGGA
>CAUJGJ010000397.1:12839461-12844461 GCA_963170055.1 Halisarca cf. caerulea
GGGAAGTTTAGTCTCCTTTAATTCCTTTTCGATTTTAGCCTGCATAATTCATAAAAGGAAAACGTGTACATATATATTGTCAAGAATTGTGCTCACATAAATACCTTCGCTTCCGGATCCTTCTCATAGAAGAACTTCATGACATCACCTTCCAAGTCATGAATAGCGTCGCCAACAGTAGCTATTTCTGCATTCTGAAACGCATCCTTTCCAGCAAGACCTTAAGACGTAAGAAGAGACAATACCACGTAAGTCAATCGTCCTCCAGAGGACCAAGGAAGGCTGCATGGCTTACCGAATTTCTCTCCCAGGAATCTAGCGCAAACATAACTTCCCGAAATTTTCTTACCGTCAACTTCCAAGATAGGCATGTACCCGAAGGGAGATTCTATAAACGACAACCTCTCACATGTCAATAGCTTCATAAAGGGTGCAATATCACTCATAGCATAGCTGACCTTCCTTGTAAGTTTTTCCCCAATCTTCGCCGGTGATGCGAACGTCTTCAAATTCCACGCCTGCCTGCTTGAATACGAAGCGAATGGCTTCGGCTCTCCCGCGAAGTGGAAAGTAGTACAGTTTGTAAGTAGACATTGTGCTTCTTTCTCCAGAGGAATACTTCCAGATCTAGATTTATGATCCAAATTCGGAATCAGCTCCCACTTCATTTATTATTATACCCCTTTTTTCCTGTTTTCTTCACTTTCGTTTTGCAATAGTCTCACGTAGCCTACCCCTTCTTCCTGTTCTATTCACTTCCGTTCGAGGGAAGTGAAGAGAACAAGAAAAGGGGGCTGGTTCAGGCGAGACTAGTTTTCATAACATCATACTATCACCGTAAAGGTCGACTGACCCTAGGCTCACGTAGCCAGACCGAAACCTCCTTGATCATCATAAAATGATGGAGTTGAAGTTAGTCTGGTGTAGTTGATCCAATCTTGCTCTGCCATTATTAGGGTACTGCACTGACGTTGCCTTCCTGGTGACTTCACTTTGTAACGTCACAATAATAATGTAGCTATCGCTGCAAAGGTCGACTGACCCTAGTCTTGTTCCCAGACCCAGCTCCACCATTTACGGACTATATAAAAATAAAATGGCAGAGCTGGGTCTGGGAACGAGACTAGGATCAGTCTAGTCTTGCGAAGCCAGACCCTCAACTTGGCAACCATGCGGTTCAAAAGAACGACCCAAGTTGAGGGTCTGGCTACACGAGACTAGACTGACCCCAGTCTCGTTCCCAGACCCAGCTCTGCATGCCATTTTATTTTTATCCATTCCACAAATGGAATGTATGAAAATAAAATACTCTGGATATGTGTGTGCCATGTCCTTTGTAGAGATACATATATTGGTTAGGGTTATTACCATGAAGAATGAAACTTCTCTAATCCACTACAATTGGGAATGTCAGTTTGATGGTGGTTTTGATGGGTTGGCAGATTGACAAGGTTTGCACTCAGTACATGCATTTTAATTCATTCTTGGAAACTAGGGTGGAGTAGCGGGGTTGGCGGATTATAGAGCTCAATATTTCCTTGTATATATCGGAGGTTCAACGTGATAACTTGCATGAATTCACTTGTCCTGTAAGGAGATAGCACGAGAACTGCACGCACATGGGTGGGTGCCTCTACAGCTGCAGATAACAGACAACAGGAGTGGATCTTTGCTCACTCACATGAGGACCGACCAACAGGGTTTTAGTTTAGCTTGTCAAAATATAACACAATTTCTAATAGTCTATGCCTGAATCAATAATATACTACACATCTACACATATTCTATTCAAGTTCTGTTCTCACTACAATGGCAGCTACCGAATCAAAAGCTAGACTCTGGCCTTTCTGCTATCCACTTCTTGATGTTTGGCCGCTCGGGGACTTTGGCCATAATACCTTTGAGTTTTGGAAATTCATCAAGAGCAGTTGCAAACTCCTTCAAAATAATCTCGACCCACAAATAGAAGGTAAAGTCCACCCAAGTAACCTGGAAGAAGAAAATAGGGAGAGACCCTAAATTAGTCATGAGCAGAGAACGTAGCACTCTTGGAGAAATAGCAGTGGCAGCTGATAGTGCCTATACTGATACAGTACTGAACACTAATTGCACAGAAAGTGTTACCGAATACTAACTACTGGTGGATTGCTGGAACAGCAACAACAGCTCAGTCTAAAGCGATAAATAATGTAGTCTGGCATAGCCATGCAGACCCATTCTCACCATGTGGCCAAGGGAGATTGTGTCGGCTACGCCTAGTCTGCCTTGGCCTGTCCAAATTCCTCCATTTGCAGGAGGAAAAATGCTCTTGCAAATGGAGGAATGCAGTCTGGCCAAGCCAGACTAGCTATGCCTATGGCCAGATGAGTAAATTCATCTGTACACCCCAAATGCTGGAGAAGAACTGTTACAGTTACCTTTCCGAAGAAGTATTCATCAGCTTTAGCAGCCTGCCTCTCCAAGTACTTAAACCTCATTGGAAATTTAGTCTCCTTCAGTTCCTTTTGAAGTTTAGCCTGCATAAGTAGTAACAGACACACTTGCACATATTATTAAGAATCCTAGATGCAAACAATTTGAAAGTAGATCGAAATCATACCCAAACACGTGCTCACATGATTACCTTCGCTTCTGGATCCTTTTCAAAGACAAACTTTACAACATCACCTTCCAAGTCATGAATAGCGTCGCCAACACTAGCTATTTCTGCATTCTGAAACTCATTCTCTCCAGCAAGACCTTAAGACGTAGGAAGAAACAACACCACGTAAGTCAATCGTCCTCCAAAGGACCAAGGAAGGCCGCTGCATGGCTCACCGAATTTCTCTCCTAGGAATCTAGCGCAAACATAACTTCCCGAGAGTTTCTTCCCGTCAACTTCCAAGATAGGCATGCCCCCGAAGGGAGATTCTACAAACGACAACCTCTCACATGTCAATAACTTCAGTGCAATATCATGCAATAATCTTGGAAGCTAACCTTCCTTGTAAGTTTTCCCCCAATCTTCGCCAGTGACGCGAACGTCTTCAAACTCCACGCCTGCTTCCTTGAATACGAAGCGAATGGCTTCGGCTCTCCCGCGAGCTGGAAAGTAGTACAGCTTGTAAGTAGACATGGTGCTCGTGCTTTCCAAACGAACTGAGGAATTAAGATAACGTGCTTAGGGATCAGCCCACTGACCTTTGTGACGTCGTCCAACGCAAATTATTATTATTATTGCACGTGCAGTTATGTATCATTATTCTTATTATTTTATAGATGTGTTCTTATTTTCTGTCATATATTTAGCGCATGGTTTTATCATTATTAAATACACATTATTATTATATAAGTGTACTATAATTTGTTTCTGTATACATGTGTAGTTATATAAATTATTATTATCATACATTCTTATTATTTTATAGATGTGTTCTTGTTTTCTGTCATATATTTAGCGCATGGTTTTATCATTATTAAATACACATTATTATTATATAAGTGTACTATAATTTGTTTCTGTATACATGTGTAGTTATATAAATTATTATTATCATACATTATTAATGTTATATTATTAATTGAACCAATCATATGACAAATTAAATACTAGATACATACGATAGATAAACCAAACTATTAATGTTATTGGCAGTTGCAGAGGGCAATGTATCACACTAACTCATACATTAAAGGACATATGAACTGTGTATATTATTATATTTGTTGTTTTCATTGCTTTACTATTATTATTATTATTATTATTATATTATTGTATATAAATTTAGTCAGTTCCGAAAAAAAAAAAAAATGTTATTATGACAAGTGAATACAGCTAATAATTACAAAACAAAGACACACAACCACAAATTGATTGTAAAGAATATTGACAATGACAAGTATGAACAGAAAAAGAAACTATAAACAAAGAGGTCATTCTCATAATCATTATTGGTGGGCAGGGTACCAAGCGCTGAGACAACATTGCCCGTCTGAATCTAGTCCCGTCTGAACTGACATACGCTGGAGCAGGAAAGAGAATGACCGGGTCTCTCCCGTGGCCATCCCGAGGCAGTGTCCATGCAACATCCTGCAAGAAAGACCTTGAATCAGGACCAAAGGAGCCACTGGTTTCCACAGCAACATGAAAATGATACATATGATTCAGGTGGGCATACTTTCTTGCCTTCTCAAGTTCTGCATGCACAGCTGCTCCTCCAGGTTCCAGTGATGCTCTGAGTTGATCATGAAGAACAGAAAGTGTCGACACATGTGGCGTCCCAGACTAGGAACTTGCCCCGTACCACGGGACCATTGTCATGCCATCTGGGCGTTTACCATTTGAACGATAAAGGCCAGGTGGTCCAAGACAGGATGGAACTTAATTTAGCAGCACTAAGCCTTAGGGTGGATAATGTCATTCAAGTTGTTATATGCCTAGGAATTCTACCCTGCATGGCTATAGACTTGCAGCTCAAGCCATGTCGGGCAAGATGGCCCATGCACCTCTAGCTAGATCTTTGCCACACAATGCACAAGAGTGGGGTGGAATGACGTAACCAACTATATAAGTATCAAATTAATATATGTATAGATTGGAAGCGTGCATGCATATGCACACGCGTGCATCGATCAGAGCATAGATGAACAAGAAATATTATAAACATGCAGCAGTAAAATAATTCAAATCTATGGGATCCCGGATCCTTTTGCAAGCATAATAATCAAAAAAAATGTAAGAACACTTGATATTATTTTATAAATAATCTATCTAGTTTATGCGACTGTAAATAATTTTGACATTATAAGTTGAATTATAATGTCTATAAACAAATTAAACAAATAAAATTAATGTAACATGTTTTGTACATCATCGCTGTATATATATATATATACAAAATTATTAATATTAATTCTTAGAAATTAATTACAATACAATTTACTGCTGTAATTATTTCACATGTATCTACGCGCAATCTCCAGGGATCAGCACTGCTGCACCTGGTCCAGATAGGCCCTCA
>CAUJGJ010000397.1:12851961-12854461 GCA_963170055.1 Halisarca cf. caerulea
CCAGTTTAGTGCATGATACCAGATAACACTGATACCAGTTGAGTGCACTATACCAGTTCACACTGATACCAGTTGAGTGCACTATATATACCAGTTCACACTGATACCAGTTGAGTGTATTATAACAGGGAATATTGGTGAGTGCCTAGTAAGAGAGCTCTATGCAGACTGAATAGAAGAACTTTAAATATTGGACACTCTGGAATAGGAAGACAACCTCTCTGTGAAGGACGAAACAGGTGAATTGATATGGTTCCCAGTGTGTCCTTTATTTGGAGGTTCTGGTGTTCACTATAGAGATCCTAGTCTCAGTCTGAGCGATGGATGATCTATGCATGAGACTAGAGAGATTTGTGAGAGGAGTTAAAAGCAGGAAGATTGAGAAATTAAACGGAAGTTTGCTGGACAGTACAAATTGATGCCCAATTGCTAGCATGTGATCTTCACCTTTGGCGATGGAACAGGTTTGACAGGTGGTTTAGGAGTTGAAGGTAGCTTCACAGTCCACGTCTGGTTGTAGGGGTCGTAGGGAGAGCCACACGATGGACCAATTACTATTCCACACAACTCGTTGGGTCCGAGAGCAATTTCATCAAACACAGAAAGCACTTCATCCTAAAAAATGGAAGGAAAGTGTGTGTGTGTGTGTGTGTGTGTGTGTGTGTGTGTGTATGTGTGTCTGTGTGTGTGTCTGTGTGTGTGTGTGTGTGTGTGTGTGTGTGTGTGTGTGTGTGTGTGTGTGTGTGTGTGTGTGTGTGTGTGTGTGTGTGTGTGTGTGTGTGTGTGTGTGTGTGTGTGTGTGTGTGTGTGTGTGTGTGTGTGTGTGTGTGTGTGTGTGTGTGCATACGTGTAAGTGCATGTGTGTGTGTGTGTGTGTGTGTGTGTGTGTGTGTGTGTGTGTGTGTGTGTAAGAGAGAGAGAGAGAGTTGTGTATGTGCATGTTTGTGTACAACCATGCTCAAGTGTGTGACGAATAAAGCAATTTCGAGTAATTTTGTCTTACTGCATGCAAGCATGCAAGGCATATGGACAGTTATTTACACCAAGTCTACAGTAGATCTACGCTCTTTCCACGGTAGAAGACCTAGCTCTACCATGGATCGTAACACTCACTTTAAATTCAGTCACAATACCTCTGCACACAAGCTCGTCCTCGATTTTGAGGTCAATGCAGAACGCTGTGATAATCTTTACTATTTCGTCTTCCGTTGCGTTCTTCAGGAAGAGATCCTGCAGCAAAGACACGAGCGCTTTGCAACCTGTACACTCCCAGGATGTCACCGCATCATCGTCAGCACCGATCCCTGCCACCACCGCCGCATTGGGCGGGCGATCACTCAGCAAAGAATCTAACCCCACCCTCTTCGAAAAATGTCTTAAGAAATTGAATTTCTCGAAGAGATTCCTCCCTCGTTGGTCCAGGGGATTGCTGCGAACGCAGCAAACGACCATAAACAAGATCACTAAAGAGATTCTCATGATTGCAAGAACACGTGACCACTGCATGACGTCATTTCATAGACCTGTTGATCAATAATACAGAGGAAACTCTCTACATACAACGGACATTTCGGGATTTCAAAAAAACAGTTTGGTATACAGAGGTTTCCACTACTGTGAGGTAATTACATAGATAATCTACCTGGACCCACAACCCCAGTCTGTTATAGAGAGGTTTTCACTATTAGGGAAGTTTGTTATACAGTGAAACCTGTCTATAACGGCCAAGTGATGGTGGTCTTTGTAGACAGGTGGTCCTTATACAGAGGTGAAGTAGTACAACCGAGATGGTCCATGGAGTGGCCCATGCATGCACAGCGGTCACTATAGACAGCTAGGTGGCCTTTGTATACAAGTGGTCTTTTAGGCAGGCCCTTTTACAGGAAATAAGGGTTCTATTGAGATTTTAATATGACAGACTTCATACAATGGAACACTGATTAAGGCCAGACCACCTGTACAGAAGGACCACCTAGCTGTGTAGAAGGACCACCGGCCTGTACAGAAGGGCCACCTGGATAGTAGGACCACCTGTACAGAATTAAGGACCACCTATACAGAAGGACCACCTGTACAGAAGGACCACCTGTACAGAATTAAGGACCACCTGTACAGAAGGACCACCTGTCTGTAGAGACCACTCTGGACATGCAGGTCCACAAACCACCAGAGCAATATCACTCAGTCCCTCGGGTGGTCTTCATATGCAAGCTTCACTCTACATCATACAAACTAGTCATCGCTCATTTCAGTATAAGACATCCAACTCTACACATGCAAGGTCTGTTATGAAAATATCATGTTCTGGGTTTTCTGTAGACTCGATGCCAGAGAGTGAGGTTCAGTTGGAATCACTCCTCGTCGTTTTCTTTTGACTGTTTTGCTTCTGGAGCTCCTTCTTGCTCACTTTTACTTCTCTTTCCTCCTCTATGAAAGGACGACCTACCCCATCCTCTTCCACCACGGCCACCACGGCCACCACGTCCACCTCGCCTTCCTC
>CAUJGJ010000397.1:12866961-12874461 GCA_963170055.1 Halisarca cf. caerulea
AGTTGTCAGGAATGATTGACAGGCTTCTCGGTAACCAAAAGATTTAGCCAGTTTCCATCACATAGCAATATCCACTAAACTTGCTGCTGTCAAGTGTAGATTTTACAATCGTACAGGGCCAGACTACAGCTGAGCGAATTGAAAAATCAATTGAACAAAACTGCTTTTTCGTTCAGCTTTGATATCTCGCCTTTTCTAACTCCATTTCAATCATTTCTTTAGGCAACAAGTCACCCTGGTCTCGGAGGATGCCTACTCCATATTAGGTGGTCCCAGGTGTAGGGACAACGCATATGATCAGTAGTTTCCTGGTAGAATTCTCGGTAGAAAGGTACGTTCGGCCATCCCTAGGATCTGAAAAAGCCAACTGTTTACCTGGTATGCGCACATCACACACCAATCTGTGGGAAAACCTTAACTAAGTTAATTAAACCATGACACTTAGTGGTGTTGTATCGTTTATCACACTTGCTTTGCTGTGTGATAAATGACAGACATCACAAACAGCCATGGTTTAACTATTACTTAACAAGTATAGACGTCTGTAAGAATTTCAAAACCGTATGTAGTGTGTGACCCTCTTAGCAGCTGAATGGGCAGACAAGAAATATGCAATCCACAGAAATTCATGTTATCAGAACCATTAGGAATACCAGGAGCAGTGAGGGGGTCATTTGCTTCTTTCATTTATCCCAAGATTTCATGTTAACATTGTTTCACTGTACATGTGTATGTACGTACATATGTACGTATGTACGTGCGTACATCTTTGTCTGCTGAATGCCTAGGCAGTCCACAATAGTGCTTGACGCTTGTACGTCATATGTATGTGTGTGTGTGTGTGTGTGTGTGTGTGTGTGTGTGTGTGTGTGTGTGTGTGTGTGTGTACGTGGATTTGGAACTCACGTTATGAAGAACACTTTTACAGTAAATTTCTGCATATAGTGAACAGATACATACGTACATGTGTCCCAGTTAGTGGTCTACTATGGAGTTTACCTTGTCATCGGGAAATTCTGATATGGAGATGAATTTTCAGTGTCCCCATGCGATTTGCTACAATGAGATGCCACAGTACTAGGTTTATACAGGACTGGGCTTAGGAGCACTCACAAGTGACAGAGGCTGAAATATTCCTTATGTACGTATATACGTACGTACGTACATGTGTACATACATACGTATATACGCACGTATGTACATGGTACATGGTTCATACATGGTATATGGTACATGGTACATGGTTCATACATGGTATATGGTACATGGTACATGGTACATACATGGTACATGGTACATGGTACATGGTACATGGTACATGGTACATGATACATGGTACATGATACATGGTACATGATACATGGTACATGATACATGGTACATGATACATGGTACATGGTACATGGTGCTTACAGTAGTAGCATGACAGACTTACATGTATGTACGTATGTACACATGACATTTGATTCTTTCTCTCTGAAAGAAAAGCACCATGCCCCCTATTCATCTACGTATGTACGATACGTCCTGGTTAAGAAGAACACTCTGAAGACCAATTTCTGTTCCATACACAAACTAGCTCCCAATCCCTGTTTGGTTTGCTGTAGTACTGTACATGTATTACTATATCCTGATAAGAAGAACTTCTGATAATGAGAACAAATTTTGTGGGTCCCCTGAAGTTGGTCCTAGGGAGGTCCCACTGTACTGAGGAACAATGGTCCTGTTGTCTGTGCTAGGGAACACTGGATGGTCTGACGAGGTCTGTAATCTGACATCTGGTTGAAGGCCCTTGAAGTCTCGGACACTGCAAGTTCCACTATACACACATGTATTATCTGCCCCTCCACCACCTCCCACCCCACCCCCATCCATACATGTCTAAAAGCATCTACAGTGAAGCATGTGTATGAGGACCACTCAAGGGACTGAGTAATTGTGGTCTTTGTAGACAGGTGGTCCCTATGTGAAGTGCAATAGTAGGACCAGTCTATAGTGGTCACTATAGACAAGTGGTCTTTGTAGACAGGTGGTCTTTGTAGACAGATTTCACTGTTAACGCTACATGTATCCTGGACCTCGGCTCTCCACTCCCACAAATGTACAATTGCTCACATTTTCATGTATGTATATACAGTAGAACTTGGTTAGTACATACTTCAAAGGGAAGACGAAATCAGTGCATCTTATCAGAGGTACTTACTGTCAGGACAGATCTATCTAGTCTACTGTGCGTGTATGTATGTACTGTGTGTATAGGAGGGGACAGAATGAGGACTGCTCACTATCCAGAAGTGCATGCATACTAACCCAGGTACTTACTAAGCAAGTCCTACATTGCATGCGGCCATTAGAGATTTGATTACTTTAAATTGTTGGTTAGGAGATCATCATGGTTGGTTGGGGAGTTTAGTGGTCAAATGGTGCAGTGATTAGCATGTAGTAATTGGATTACAGCATTGAGCAGTTTGTACGTATGTATGCATGTACGTATGTACATATGTATGTATGCATGTACGTATGTACGGTACAAGAAATAATAAAGTTGACGTAAAACAAGCGTAGCGTGCTTCTACGGACGCCCTTTTTACGGACCGTTTTACGAGCCTAAATTTTTTTCTTACGGAAGATTTACGGGCAGATAAATAGGTACGCGCACGTGAGTAGAAATCTACAGGAACAAAATCGACATGAAGTGCAATTTCTTTTGAAATTTAAGCGTTCAAATCAAGGTATCATCTTCTAAAGGAATGGACGTCTCCCCAAATGTTTATCGTTAGCTCATAGGCAAGTTCATACGAGACTCGCGGCGAGTGCGAGACAGCCGTGAGAATGCCACGCTGGCCTTAAGTCAGCATTTTCGAAACCTTTTTAAGATTTTCGAAGGAAATCAAACCGAAGGAGGAGAATTCCACAACATTCTTCCACGAGAATGCTCACAACTACATATCGAGGATGTTCGTACGCGGCCACCATTTTTATGATGCGTCATTTAATATTGCGCAACCGTAGTTTTGTTGAATTCTTACGAAGTGTGCTACGGGCGTAATTTTCAGCAACAACGGACATTTTACGCCTGACATTACGGGCGTAATTCGGCAGTCAAACGTCAACTTTATTATTTCTTGTACCGTACGTATGTATGTATGTATGTACGTATGTATGTATGTATGTATGTATGTATGTACGTACGTACGTATGTACGTATGTATGTATGTACGTATATATGTATGTATGTACGTATGAATGTATACATGTACGTATGTATGTACGTATGTACGTATGTATGTACGTATGTACGTATGTATGTATGTATGTATGTATGTATGTATGTACGTATGTATGTATGTATGTATGTATGTATGTATGTATGTACGTATGTATGTATGTACGTATGTATGTATGTACGTATGTACGTATGTATGTATGTATGTACGTACGTACGCAGGGCTGCATACAGGATTCGGGGCTAGGGGGGGCAAATTGAGCTTCCTAAAATCTTAGGGGGGGCAACACAATATGGGAGTTTATAGGTGTACAGAGACCGGGGGGGGGGGGGTATTATACAGTAGGCAACAATGTTATTTACGTACAATTCAAGGGGGGTTAGGGGATTGGTGACAGTGATCTTGAGAAAAATTTTCAAAATTATAGCATAAAAGCTTGTTTTTCATCCATTTTCCAACAATTCATGCCTTTCAGGAACCCTTAGTGTATATGCTGAGATACAAGTTTAGGGAGGCAGCAGATCTCCAAGGGGGGGCGAATGCCCCCCCCCCCCCCCCGCCCCCCCCCCTAAATGCGGCCCTGCGTATGTATGTATGTATGTATGTACGTATGAATGTATGTACGTATGTATGTACGTATGTATGTATGTATGTATGTACGTATGTATGTATGTACGTATGTATGTATGTATGTATGTACGTACGTATGTATGTATGTATGTATGTATGTATGTATGTATGTATGTACGTATGTATGTATGTACGTATGTACGTATGTGTAGTGTGCATTATTTCAGTGTGGACATGATAATTATTGAACTGTGTGTGTTACAGTAGAGCTGCTGACACTGATCAGCATAATAGAGATGGACAATATTGGTTTAAGGGACCATAAAGTGATTTCGTTTCAAAATCCACCAGAGCACAAACAGTAATCACCCTACATACGAATGTACGTATGTATGTATGTACGTATGTATGTATGTACGTATGTACGTATGTATGTATGTATGTACGT
The DNA here is from genome assembly GCA_963170055.1 of Halisarca cf. caerulea. NCBI lineage: Eukaryota > Metazoa > Porifera > Demospongiae > Chondrillida > Halisarcidae > Halisarca > Halisarca cf. caerulea. The sequence goes on from CAUJGJ010000397.1 coordinate 12,871,207, forward strand.
ACGTACGCAGGGCTGCATACAGGATTCGAGGCTAGGGGGGGCAAATTGAGCTTCCTAAAATCTTAGGGGGGGCAACACAATATGGGAGTTTATAGGTGTACAGAGACCGGGGGGGGGGGGGGGGTATTATACAGTAGGCAACAATGTTATTTACGTACAATTCAAGGGGGGTTAGGGGATTGGTGACAGTGATCTTGAGAAAAATTTTCAAAATTATAGCATAAAAGCTTGTTTTTCATCCATTTTCCAACAATTCATGCCTTTCAGGAACCCTTAGTGTATATGCTGAGATACAAGTTTAGGGAGGCAGCAGATCTCCAAGGGGGGGCGAATGCCCCCCCCCCCGCCCCCCCCCCTAAATGCGGCCCTGCGTATGTATGTATGTATGTATGTACGTATGAATGTATGTACGTATGTATGTACGTATGTATGTATGTATGTATGTACGTATGTATGTATGTACGTATGTATGTACGTATGTATGTATGTACGTATGTATGTATGTATGTATGTATGTATGTATGTATGTATGTATGTATGTACGTATGTATGTATGTACGTATGTACGTATGTGTAGTGTGCATTATTTCAGTGTGGACATGATAATTATTGAACTGTGTGTGTTACAGTAGAGCTGCTGACACTGATCAGCATAATAGAGATGGACAATATTGGTTTAAGGGACCATAAAGTGATTTCGTTTCAAAATCCACCAGAGCACAAACAGTAATCACCCTACATACGAATGTATGTATGTATGTATGTACATACATATGTATGTATGTATGTATGTATGTGTGTTTGTGTGTACATACGTATGTATGTGTGTATGTACGTATGTATGTACGTATGTACGTACGTACATATGTATGTATGTATGTATGTATGTGTGTTTGTGTGTACATACGTATGTATGTGTGTATGTACGTATGTATGTACGTATGTACGTACGTACATATGTATGTATGTATGTATGTATGTGTGTTTGTGTGTACATACGTATGTACGGTACAAGAAATAATAAAGTTGACGTTTGACTGCCGAATTACGCCCGTAATGTCAGGCGTAAAATGTCCGTTGTTGCTGAAAATTACGCCCGTAGCACACTTCGTAAGAATTCAACAAAACTACGGTTGCGCAATATTAAATGACGCATCATAAAAATGGTGGCCGCGTACGAACATCCTCGATATGTAGTTGTGAGCATTCTCGTGGAAGAATGTTGTGGAATTCTCCTCCTTCGGTTTGATTTCCTTCGAAAATCTTAAAAAGATTTCGAAAATGCTGACTTAAGGCCAGCGTGGCATTCTCACGGCTGTCTCGCACTCGCCGCGAGTCTCGTATGAACTTGCCTATGAGCTAACGATAAACATTTGGGGAGACGTCCATTCCTTTAGAAGATGATACCTTGATTTGAACGCTTAAATTTCAAAAGAAATTGCACTTCATGTCGATTTTGTTCCTGTAGATTTCTACTCACGTGCGCGTACCTATTTATCTGCCCGTAAATCTTCCGTAAGAAAAAAATTTAGGCTCGTAAAACGGTCCGTAAAAAGGGCGTCCGTAGAAGCACGCTACGCTTGTTTTACGTCAACTTTATTATTTCTTGTACCGTATGTGTGTATGTACGTATGTATGTACGTATGTACGTACGTACATATGTATGTATGTATGTATGTATGTGTGTTTGTGTGTACATACGTATGTATGTGTGTATGTACGTATGTATGTATGCATGTCTGTATGGTGATTGCCACAAGATATCCACCGTATTTGTTCGAATAGATGCCCCGGCGCTATTTCCTTCCGGTTTTGACCCGGCCTCTATTCAAGCCTGGCTTCTCTTTCTTAAGTACAGGAAATAATAATAGGAAAATGGCTGCTAATAGACCAATAATTGTGCACTTTGAAAAGGAAAGCGTTGTTAGAGAGCATTACATGTACAAGTCTGTTTGGGCATCCTTTGTTTGAAAGAACTTTAGGTGAGAACAGAGAACGACCAGCACTCAGTCTCTGTTTCCGTTTGAATAGAGGACGATGTTGTTGGCCGCTTCTTTAGTTATCGTTTTCGCACACTCTATTGATTTGAACTTAAATTTGATGTCGTGTGGCTTTCTCTTTGACATAGCTGACATGATATTCATATCCGAAAACCACACCTCGAAGTGGAAAAGACCGTTTGTTATATCGCAGGAGTACAGGGGTGTATTCGAACCTGGCTTTAGTCTCGCACCTAGCCCCATTCTCGCATAAAAATGGCAGGTGGAAGTGGAGCTGGGTACGAGACTAACCTGGCTTCTATTCGAGCCCCGGCTTCTATTCAACCAAATACAGTATGCTACTCAAGTACACATGTACATATGTACCTACATACGTACGTATGGTGAACTGCGAAATGTGTGCTAACTACGTACGTAAGTACGTATGTAAGTATACGTATGTATATGTACATACGTACGTACATGCATACATACGTATGTACAGTGTAGTCTGGATAAGTCGAATCACTAGAGACAGCAAAATATATTCCACTTATCAGAACTTCTACCTAGTAGAGTTTGTTTATCTTAGTATAGAATGAGTAGGGACAAACAAACTCCCTCAACTTATCCAGAACTTCCTGCTAAGCAAGTTCAACTCAGTGGACTGCTCTGTAGCCGTGAACTTGTGCACAATAGTTGGAACCAGAAGTCAGTATATTACAACAGTTTACCATGTACGCAGGTCACACAGACCACAGCAGTCAGTGTGGTGTGCTGTACCTCACACCAGACCAGACCACAGCAGTCAGTGTGGTGTGCTGTACGTCACACCAGACCACAGCAGTCAGTGTGGTGTGCTGTGCGTCACACCAGACCAGACCACAGCAGTCAGTGTGGTGTGCTGTACGTCACACCAGACCAGACCACAGCAGTCAGTGTGGTGTGCTGTACGTCACACCAGACCACAGCAGTCAGTGTGGTGTGCTGTACGTCACACAGACCAGACCACAGCAGTCAGTGTGGTGTGCTGTACGTCACACCAGACCAGACCACAGCAGTCAGTGTGGTGTACACCATAGATAATGACCACAGAGGTCAGTGTAGTAGAATAATTAAATCATGAACTATTGATCCTAAAAACGATGTACGTAGATATTGTAGGTCTAAGTATATAGAAATGTACTAACCACAATAATCTGAGACAAAACATCGCTGTTTTGCCAATGTGCTATAAGGCCTTTTCTGGGAGTTCCACCCTTCATCAGTAGCACTG
>CAUJGJ010000397.1:12879801-12889801 GCA_963170055.1 Halisarca cf. caerulea
AGAGAGAGAGAGAGAGAGAGAGAGGCTCAGCATACCTCAGTTCTATTGGACCAATCCTCCAGTAAAATCCTCAATTTGTCCTGTAAGCTTTCCAAACTGGAAGATTCTTGTTCCAAGAGAGTTCCAACCTCTGACATCATCTTCTCTGGAAGTACACTAGACATCACCGACTCCTTCTCTGACGTCTGCACACAACACAATGTACAGTTAAGAGTATACAATGTAGTGAGGAGTATACAATGTAGGGAAGAGTCTACAATGTAGTGAGGAGTGTGCAGTGTAGTGAGGAGTGTACAATGTAGTGAGGAGTGTACAATGTAGTGAGGAGTGTACAATGTAGTGAGGAGTGTACGATGTAGTGAGGAGTGTACAATGTAGTGAGGAGTGTACGATGTAGTGAGGAGTGTACAATGTAGTGAGGAGTGTACAATGTAGTGAGGAGTCTACAATGTGAGGAGTGGACAATGTAGTGAGGCTTGTGAACTACTCACTCACCATTGACTGCAAACTCAAAAGCTTTTCAGTCAGCTTTTCGACAGCTACTATTCCTTTCTTCTCTGTTTGCATCTTAAGGAGTTCTCCAGTCAGTCTTGCTCTGTCCTCTTCAACTTTCTTTCTCAACATTTCTTCTTCCTTCAGTTTCAACCTGAAAGAGATTGCTTCATTCTGCAGGTGTTGGGTCTTGGCTTCCTCTTCACTCAACTGATACAGAACAAACAACACATCACTGGACTGAACTGCTCAGAGCATACGTACAGGGACAAAATGAGCATTGTTACATATATGTATGTACATGTTGTGTGTACAGTACATGTTGGTGTGTACAGTACATATGTACATGTTGGTGTGTACAGTACATATTATGTATATACATAACCCAAAACTTAGGCAAAATTGCTATCTACTTAATATAGTTATGTTATTGAGATAAATATAACACTATAATATAAATATTATTAGGTGATGAAATAGAATATCGAAGTAACGATGATGATGCTAATTATTACTATTAATAATTACATCTGATGATTCAGAAAAAAATAAATTGCCTACCTACTCAAGCATCTTTCAGTGGCAATTTAAGTGGGTAACCTGATCTCATTGTTGGGATCACTCCCCACCAGTGACATAAACTAGCGTAACTAATGCATGTACTGGTATTATTTCTTTTTCTTTATTACAAGCATAGTGAGTTTTCTATTTCCGTCATGTTAGCGGAGTGGGTTTGAGCCACCCACGCATTTGAATACTTTTCGGTTAACATTTGTTCAGTTAAGTCCCATTTTAGGTCACTTTGGGCGCGAATTACTCAGAAGGTGCTCGTCGAAATTTGCAGCAGCTAAAACTGGCAAAGAGGGATGTTTGTGCTCTTGGAGGCTAGGCAAGAGATTCGTTTGAAAGTCCAACTAAAACTTTGCTATTTAGAGAAATAAAAAACTCCCTTTCTGCCTCCTGGTGCCGAATAGCTCTATTGTAGAAAAGTAATCGACGCATTAAAGCACAGAACTAGGCCATATCTCAGGGCGACTTTTTTGTTTGCTGAAATTTGTCTTTGCTTTTGGCAGGGTTCTGACTGTTTTGTTTGGGGGCTGCGAAGTGGTCAGCCATCTCGGTCGACATGTTCTGCCACGTGATGGTCATGTGCATGTGACGTCAAAGCTGACCACGCACTGTCTCGCGAGTACTGCGTTTTACGTACATCTTGTTATTGTACAACGTATTGTAACTAGACTAAGTATAACAGTTGTTATTATAAGGTCAGATGATCATAATAGTAATTCAGAATAGTATTGTACATACTCATGCAGTCTGCACATGACCAACCCACACAAAATTCACTAAAGTGATATTTTATTAGTGCATTCCTCTGAAACCACGAAAGGCCCCTTTACTGGCGGTTGTGCACATAACCTACCTGCGATAGACAATGTAAAACTATCTATAGTTCCACCAAGTGAACAGGCATTGCATGCAACATTCTGTGTACTACTGATTGTAAATCGTCTACGTATGAGTATGACACCAGTGCAGTGTTGTTTTGCAGGAATACTAAGACCATAATATTCCCGGAAATGAGATTGCACAATACTGAGCAAAATGGTTACTTCATGTAAAAATAATACAATTGAGGATAAATCGTGAACAGTAACAAGAAGAATTAAGTGAACTTTGGAAGATTACATAGCTTCTATAATGATCACAAAAGATAGTAAGAGCAGGGCTGTATACAAGATTCGGGGCTAGGAGGGCAAATTGAGCTTCCTAAATCTTAGAGCAGGGAGGGGGGAGAGCAACACAATACGGGAGTGTATAGGTGTATACAGACTGGGGGTGGCGAGGTATTATAGGTAACAATGCTATGTGGGGTGAGGGGGGAGGGGGTATTATGCAGTAGGTAACAATGCTAGATACAATTCAAGGGGGTTAAGGGATTGGTGACAATGGTCTTGGAAAATTTTTCAAAATTATAGCATAAAAGTTTGTTTTTCATCCATTTTCCAATAAATCCTGCCTTTCAGGAACCCTTAGTGTATATGTTGAGATACAAGTTTAGAGAGGCAAAAAATCTGTAAGGGGGCAGCAGATCTCCAAGGGGGGGGGGGGGCAAATACCTCCCCTCCCCCTAAATGCAGCCCTTAAGAGTCAATGTAACTTACAGAAAATGTCTGTTTAATTGTAATTGTGTCAATTTCTGGTAAAATCGCAATCGAATTTTTGCTGCTGTTTTCGAAAGTTACAGCAACAATTAGCCACCTAAACTACTTTTTGACACTTTGAAGGGACTAAAGCACTACATACTGCATGGAGTTTGAACTGCTGCCTGTACGGGTAAATACGGAGTAGTTTGCTGCCTTTGACCAGACATTTTGTCAGACAGAAAGATGTAATGGTCGGTCGAGGGTAATCTGATTTGGCCAGACTGAATTCCTCCATCCTGCAATGGAGGAATTCAGTCAGGCCATGTTAGACTAGTCTAGGGAACCTTTTGATTGGATTTTGTCCAATGTCCGACCATTACATATACTTATCTCTGCTGTTATGGATGAATACACTTAGCAGTGCTGTAAGTATTATGAGTAATTTTGTCTGAACAAAATGTCCGACCATAGGGCTAAAATGCTCACCAATTGCATGTAGTTTTGTACAGAAAATGTCTGATGACCGACTGCTATTTACAACCCTACATATGTGAAGCATTCTGAATCAATGCTGCACTAGACACTGAAGGTAGGAACTACCACATTCAGGCCATGCACATCTGGAAAGGCTCCACAGTGCACCTAACAGAAGACAGAAGGTGCTACCACTGCAGTGTGTGGAGTGAGGTACCTTGGAGCTCTTCAGCTCTTGAAATTGATGCAACATTTCTTCTTTGAGGTCTTTCATTTGATAAGAGGCTTCAGCTTGAGAAACAAGCTAAAATGAGTAGAACATAGAGAGGCCACGTCAATACTAAAACACTATTACCTGGTATTATAAGTGTAATATGCCATGCAGCATGCATTATACATGTATGCATGCATATTATATGCATTGAGTAGAATATCATGGATTATAATTATATATGCTATGTACATACAAGTGAAAATGACATAGCATCTATATAAAAATATACGTACATAGTACATAAAGACTTGAACACTTGATGCAGAGTTGATTGACTGATTATAGGTTAATTGATGTTAATCATTGCATGTGACCCACTAAAATCAAGTAGAGACAATAGTTATTACCTTAGGATAGGCAAACTCCTGATCAGTGGTGACGTTGTAGATGAATTCTCCAGGAACAAAGACAACAGTGATGGAGAACTCTTGCAGAGATCTTCGATGGAGGGCAAACAATCGCATCAGGAATGGCAGGCGGACCCTGTTGACTATGAAGAAGAGAGTGACATCAACATTGTCAAACCCTTCAAAACAAGCCTCTTTCAGTCCCATCATCTTCTTCAGGAAATCCCTTAGATTTAGTATCTTCTGGATAATAACATCATGTGAAGGTTGGTCGGTCTGAAAACCAGCTGAGATTTGATGGGCTGGTAGCTCTCTTGGTTGGGGAAGACTCCTTCTAGCTTCAGCTAGAGTTACTTTGCATGCCTCTTTCACATCCACCTTGTAACTCTCCCAGTCTTCCATCAACTCTGTTTTCTTCAGTTGACGAATAAGCCTGTAGAGAAGCTCGCAATCCAGAGGGTCCCAGTAAGGTTGGAGATGGGCAATGTAGTCACCATCACTGCATTTCTTTAGCTCGTTGATATCTTCCTGCACATTGCGCTTTGTAGAGGTGACATCATTCAGCAGCTCTATGCAGATGGTCTTCAGGTCCTCCACTTGTCTCGCTAAACTTTTCACTTCCCTGACAAGATCGATAAATCTATCCTTAAGGTCACCCATCTCAGGATAGTACTTTGGAGAAGAGCTCCTGATAGCTGGTGGCTTGGGTGAAGGCTGAGCGATGGAGGACACATCCACTCCATGGTTGGTCAAAGCTGTAATATTTGAAATATATGATCATAAAACCAATCCATGCACACACACACACACACACACACACACACACACACACACACACACACACACACACACACACACACACACACACATACAAGCACACACACACACACACACACACATATACACACATACACACACACACACACACACACACACACACACACACATACACGCACACACACACACATGCACACACACACACACACACACACACATATATATACACAGTCACACACACACACACACACACACACACACACACACACACACACACACACACACACACACACACACACACACACACTAGTATTGCCATAATACTCGCAATATATCGTATATTTCTACAGATGATACGATACACTGAACATACTTCATGTCATGATACAGGTACCTATCTCTAGTAGACTGTCCTGAGGAGGCTGCAATGCTGGTTGGTGCTTTTGACCTTTCTTAACAAGCACAGCATTGTGGTTTCACAGTCCCTACACCTCACACCCACAGTCAATCAATCAATCAATTGATTAAATGAGTTGTTTGAGCATAGCAGCAAGGCACAGAATGCTGAGCCTAAACTAGTTTCACCATGCATTGCCAGTTTGTATAGAATGCGAAAAGAGGAGATGTCATGCATTGGAAGGTCTCCTATTGAGAAATGTGATTTACACTTGAGCATGTGATCAGCTAATATTTCTTTCTGATAACTCTGACTCTACCTATTTCACAATATGCTGATATCGTGATGTATCGTGCTACATGTCTAGATAACAAATATTATTGTGATACACTTCTAGCAGTATCGTGGCAACACTAGCACACACACACACACACACACACACACACACACACACACACACACACACATGCACACATGCACACACATGCACACACACATACACACACACACACACACACACACATGCACACACACACATACACACACACACACACACACACACACACACACACACACATGCACACACACACACACACACACGCACACACGCACACACACACACACACACACACACACATGTATAACATGCAATATGCAGATATGCATGTATACGTATACATTGTTGTACACACCAAGGTAAACATGCATGACATTGACAATGTATAGTGTTTGAAAATCCTGTTAACCTATAGGTCCTGAAATAGTTTTTTGCATACAACCACATGCAGTCAGATCCACTGCTCACATCAAAAATGGTATGTAGTGATCGAAGACACCACGATGGGTATGTGACCATAGAGTATCAGATTCTATAGTGACCTATGTAATAGACGTATAAGCCCAGCTAGCTAGACCACACATCTAGATTGACGGTCTAGCTGCAGCTGGCTAGACTAGGCATACGTATATACACTGCCCTCCAAAAGAAAGTGACCACTTATGTAATTAGAGAAAATGGCGGCTATGAACGAAAGGAAATATGTACCTCTAAATTGTTGAAATAAGAAGCTATCAGCGAAACAATGTATCCAATCTTTGCAACAATCATTGGATTGTAACATAAATTTGTTAAAATAAAGGTTGGATTCAAATTTACCCAAAAGCAACAACGATTTCTTCCAGCTGTATGACTCACGCTGTTCGCCGATAATAGCGATTCCTTTTCACTTTTTTCAAGATACCCAATCTTCACAAAGGAAAAGAGATGTCACTTAAGGTCCTAAGGTTTACAGCTCTAGGAATACTTTGCAAGAACAACATTTTTATTAGACTTGTCTGTGAACGACCTTTCCGCAGAATAGTACGCGTTGGATATTATCTGCATTCTTAGGACTCAAGCTACTACTTTGCAGTTTCAACAAATTCGAGTAAATGAAGCCCAATGGATAGCAAATTAAGGGAACCTTTTAGGCAAGATCTAGGTAAAATTCCACGGAAGACCAAGACAAAGTAGAGAATGAAGCCAGATAGCACAACTACGCCAAAGCGCTAAAATTCAGTTATCATTTAATGGCTGATAAAACTGCAAAAATAATCTAATTGTAGCTCTAGAATGTATTCTCCCCTTTCCCCTGGAGAGAGCAACAGCTTAAATATGATAAACAAGTTGGTGCTTGCTTTTATTAACTCCTATTCTTCACAAAACAAGCGCTATAGGTATATGAACACTGCAAAATTGGAAGGAGTATGAAGTGCCTAAACTGACAAATTGAAGCAAAAAAGACTTTAATTTGCTAGCAATGAGAGTGTAATTCAGTTTAAGGTATTTTTGACTTCCTTCTCTATAAATGTGTCGTTTCTGTGACTCCTCTTTTTCGCTGATATTGGCCGCCATTTTCATGGTGGTCACTTTCTTTTGGAGGGCAGTGTATGCATGGCTGCATGCAATCCAACACTGTGACAGGTAATTAATAAGGTATACATATATAAAGGGGGGTAAATTGGAACACAATGGTAATTTGGAACAGGACCTGTAACTTTTGCTGTGGCCAAGTTACCCCGCCATCCTTGCTATACTGCCGAACACCCCCTTCATGTAGACAATACGTACACAGGGGTGTAGCAGTGTGTAGCAGGTTGGTCAGGCGACTTGCCCTTTAACATTTTTGGGTATTTGTGTACCATTTCATACCCAATCTTCAAATTTTTTGATTGGTGAGAAATGTAGTCTATAATTTTCATGATTATTTCCTAATAGCCATATCAGTTAAATTAGCAGTTCATCTCAGGGATAGGCATGAACCAATTATGCACATGTAATTTCATGAATGATAGGTACCTCTGTGAATCAGGAATAATTTCCAAATAATAGGGAACATTCTAAAATTTCTAACACAAAATGGCCGATCAGCTCATCATGGAGTGTTTCCTATAAAGTGTTAAAGAGTGTATAAGAGTGTTTCCTTTAAAGGGCTGTTTCATTTCACAGTAGGCAGTATCCCCTTAAGAATACGTAAGACCACATCATCCATGCTGTAGCGAGTATAAATAATGTGAAGTCTTCTGTCTAAGTTGTCACAAATATTATGATTCTTTACGAATCAGATTAATATGGGAAACTTCAGCAACAAAGCTACAGTTCATAGAACAGCATCTAATGAAGGCGTTGCAGCTGAATAATAAGGGGTGCATTGAGAATAATAGGTGGAGTTTGGACAAATAATTGAATAAAATAATAGGTGGTATTTGGTGAGTAATGGGCTCATGCCTACTCACGTGATTGCGTATTTTAAAAAAATGAAGATTTTAACGGCGACTGTTTAACAAGCTTGAAAATGCCAGTTTATGAATGAATCAACGCTAACTTCACTTATTTTAGAAATAAGCTTATTAATTGTCATTAATATTCCTGTCATTAATTGTCATTAATATTCCATTAATATAGTCCTGGAAAGATTTAGAACATCTAGCTTACCTTTCTTCACTAGCTATAGCTAGCTTGAATTTGTTGGTCCGGCGGTAGACAATATATATGGTATATACAGTATATGGTAAAGACAAGAAATAATGGATGTAGCTTGTCGTTGACACGTACAGCTTTTGGCTTGACTGTTCCAAATTACCTTTTGTTCCAAATATTATACCCGCCCACTTTACCTTACTTATTATAGAATGATCATATACACTTACAAGTAATTATGCCAAATAATTACTATACTGAACGAACCTGCTAACAGAATCCTTCCGCAGTTGGATTGACCGCACGTAAAGAGTAGCTGACAGAACTGCACAATTTCCTTCTGGGTTCTTCTTCTCAATGCAGAAAGTACTTCTGTATTCTTGTCGTAGCTTGACTCTTTAGACTTTGCTGTTTCGTATTCCACTTCTGTCAGCAATTTAGAGGATAAAAGGTGTTCAAGGAGAATTGGCGAGTGTAGTTTGGCGGTTAAATCTCCGTAAGCTTCCCGAAGCGCTTCCAAGGCCGGTTCGTTTGATGAGCTCCCGGCTTCACCAGGGGAATCAGACTTAGGTAGAGTGGGAACTTTGTTTTCCGTTTGAAACGTCTCGAGCTCCGAGTTGCTTTTATCTTCCTCCTGAACTGAGGAATCGCCTACTTTTTCCCCACCAATTATAGTCCAATCATCACTTTTTCTAGCCATGGTAAAAGGACCATGCAGTAGTCATGCGTCGCCGGCAGTGACTGCGGCAACGCCTATCTATACAATAACTGACGTCATCATCTGGTGCGACGCGATACGTCCAAATTACTAGCTATAGTTTACTAGATGGTGATGAACCATAGATCCTTCGTATACCATGCAGGCTTGTGTACGTGACGACTAGAACACTAGTTTTGAATTACTATATGATAGAGGCACAAGTTGAGAGAATGGGATATTATATACATATATAAACTGCTGCATGCTGTAAGTCAGATTCCCTTGGCTGTTCCTGCACTACATACCTGTTGGTAACACTACATCTTAAAGAATTGAATAAATTTTTAAAAAAAGAACGCTAACATCTAAAGTTAATGCGCACAATCAGATGCATACCAAGGCATGCACCTAGCTTATCAATGTCATATGCATTGTGTACGTATACTGACTGTACAATATGTACACATATGCATAGAGGACTCATGACAACATGCACACCAAGTAATACATAAAGCATACTATATGCAAATTAAAGAATTTATATAAATTATACAAATTCTCATGCAGATCAAATCATATGTACATGACATCAGTTCCACACTTCTCAGTAGTTCCTGAGCATTGCCTGGAGTGGTGTGACCCCCACGGACTGAATGAGCCATCAATAACAGCAACCACTGCAGGAGTAATCCATGATTTCAACATCTGAAAGCGTAACCCCAACCTTCCCACTCACCTGTTGGGTCCTCCAGTAACACTGTGTACCGTCCAATGAACGGGACACGAGGGTCTATCCATGTGTAGACCTGACATGTGTAGTTGCCAACATAAGAGCTGTTGAATTCTGGAATGACGTATGAATGGCTACCTCTGCAGGTGGTACTGTTGTGTTCAAAGTCACCGTCCCTTGCCAAAAGCGTCAAAACTTCAAGGTCGCCTTTAACAGACTTATCAATACTTCCTTGATTATTAATTCTTCATCATTAATTTCTCAATCTATGGTCTCATGTATGTGTTTATGTATATATTTTTATTACAGCAATGATGTTTTAATTTCCTATGTTGTTGTTTGTTAACGTTGTTGTTTGCTATGTTTTTGCAATTGAGACTTCAATGCAAGGTCATTGAAAATCCATTTGATTCCTTAGTCTACTACATTTTCAATGAACTCCCACTGGCAGGTCAACTCTACCGGCAAATGTTCCTTTGCATGCACCAAACGATGAGTGGGTCTGACTCCAGCTTTGGCACCATCTTCACAGGTAGCACTGGATTCTACGGATGTACACACACAGCCTAACTGACCATATGCATACTGTTGTGTGTACAGTACATACATACAATACATGGGTGTAGTGTTGTGTGTACAGTACATACATACAATACATGGGTGTAGTGTTGTGTGTACAGTACATGCATACAATACATGGGTG
>CAUJGJ010000397.1:12902301-12904801 GCA_963170055.1 Halisarca cf. caerulea
TGAGAAGAGTGGGTGATGACAACAAGTGAGAAGAGTGGGCGATGACAACAAGTGAGAATAGTGGGTGAGGACAACAAGTGAGAATAGTGGGTGATGACAACAAGTGAGAAGAGTGGGTGATGACAACAAGTGAGAAGAATGGGTGAGGACAACAAGTGAGAAGAGTGGGTGATGACAACAAGTGAGAATAGTGGGTGAGGACAACAAGTGAGAAGAGTGAGCGATGACAACAAGTGAGAATAGTGGGTGATGACAACAAGTGAGAAGAGTGGGTGAGGACAACAAGTGAGAAGAGTGGGTGATGACAACAAGTGAGAATAGTGGGTGAGGACAACAAGTGAGAAGAGTGGGTGATGACAACAAGTGAGTGCGCGAGGACAACATACGCATGTACGTACGTATGAGGAGAATAGTGGATGAAATGTTTAAGATTTATCAGTAGCTGAGTAGTTGTTGAGTAGTTGAGACTAAGCAGTACAACAGCAACTGACACACACAAACGTGTGGTATCATGTACGCACACATAGTTACAGACATCATGTACGCACACACGGTCACAGACATCGAGCCTTATCTACGCAGTCCCTACACACAATTGTAGATACAGAAGTGATTTAGTACAACAGTTTACACTGGATCAGTCATAATCAATTCCTGAGGCACACACCTGACCTGGCCCTTATGCCAATGGCAGTGGGGTAGGCTATTTGGAGTGGGGTAGGCTATTTGGAGTGGGGTAGGCTATTTGGAGTGGGGTAGGTTATTTGGAGTGGGGTAGGCTATTTGGAGTGGGGTAGGTTATTTGGAGGGGGTAGGCTATTTGGAGTGGGGTAGGCTATTTGGAGTGGGGTAGGCTATTTGGAGTGGGGTAGGTTATTTGGAGGGGGTCAATGGATGGTCAGTTTGGAAAGACATAGTTTAGTAGTTACCAAAGTGGTGTGAGAACACAGTGTATGCAGTTGTTCAGCCTTTGACTGAAACCCTATACCAGGGTTGGTGATGGGGTACGGCGGTCTAATCCCTGCTTGCAGCCAGTGGGCCCGTGTCCACTCGATCAACTGGGTCAGCAATAATCAATCCCTGGGGCACATGCCACAGTACGTGGCCGTCCTCCCTATACACATATGTATGTATACCTATGTATGTACGTACGTATGTATACGTATGTATGTACGTATGTACAGTACATACGTATACATACGTACGTACATACATACAGTGGAACTGCTTAAATGCAGACCCGCCCTCTAATACGGACACACACTACCGGAACCAAATTATCCACTATGCTTTGTTACAGTACGTACGTACATCTCCAACCCCTGAAATGAGGACACCTTGATAATCAGGACAGTCCTTTCAGATCCTGAGGTGTCCGGAATGAAGGGGATCTAAGGCGTACACACACAGACTGCGCAGTGCTCTCCCCCGGCAGATCTAAGCAAAGGCATGTTGATAGACTATGACACTCGGTACATAAACAAATACATATACGAAAGTACATGTGTACATAAATACACATACGTACGTATGTACGTGAATGTATAAACAGGAATGTGGGGTAAAGGAATCTTTGGTTTTGGGACTGCAAAGAGAAACGAGTTGTGACGAAGGGAGCTCTTCATCCCGATGTCAAAATGAACAATGTATGTACGTACGTAGCTCAGAAGAATGTGTCCCGTAAGGAACTCAAATTCCAATGAATCTTCTCAGCCTCATAGGAAACCAGTGTGCACACAGCCAGAGCCCTTCTCAGCCTCATAGGAAACCAGTGCGCACACTGCAGAGCCCTTACTTGGGTTTGATAAAAGGGCATGTTCTTGAAGATCCCTTGCTAAAGTACATGTCAATGCTACGTATGTACATTACGTACATAATTTCACCAAATGTAAAAGTCTTTGAAGGTAGTTTTACTTTTCAATTCTGTTCAATATTTTCCATTTGGCATAAACGTACTTACATGTAAATTCCCTTTTGGTGTCGGAGAACATGAAAGAATGCCAGGAGAACTGGTTTCATTTCTGTTTCCACAAAACACAGACAACAGAGGAAACTTAAAACTCAACACCCTGCATGCACGACAAACAATGTGTGGGATTACAGAGAGAGGTTGTTGTAGTACTACGTATGTACACAAATGAGTCTTAGTACAGTGAGACCTCTGTAATCCAACACCTTGATAATCCAACATTTTCTCTAACACAGGCATATTCTGTGGCACAATCACCATGTCTGACTGTACTGAGAAGCACTGGATAATCTGACAATCTCTTAATCTGACACTTTTGGAACTGAAAAACAGTTTGTTGTACAGAGGTTTCTACTACTCAGAGGTTATTTAATAGCACAACAATCTATCTGGACCCACAAAAGCAGTCTGTTATAGAGAGGTTGTCACTATTAGGGGAGTTTGTTACTCTAAATTGGGGAATACGTATTCGCGAACATTAAATTTCGTGAATTGCAGTCAAATCTGGCAGGCAGAATAGTTTGTGACTAA
>CAUJGJ010000397.1:12908001-12958001 GCA_963170055.1 Halisarca cf. caerulea
ACCCACCCACATCCACACCCACACCCACACACAGATAACTTCAAATAAGATCCCAACATGTGTAGTATGCACACACAATCACTGAACCAAAGCTATTCAACACACAAAAGAACAATTCAGGAAATCCCACAATATGTACATTTAGTTAGCATAATTGCTACAAGGCTGCGTACAAGGTTATGTACGTACGTACAAGCTGACACTGACAAATTATTTCACGAGAGTATGATGATTTAGGAAGAAGCCTAGGAACTACGTATCATACCACCATCCCATCTCTACAGCCCCTCTCAGTACCACACGAGTGTAAAGGACTATCACATATACAGAGAAGGTTGTCTATAGAGACCACCTGTATAGCGGGACCACCTGTCTATAGAGACCACTCTGGACAGGTCCACCTGTCTATAGAGACCACTCTGGACAGGTACGCCTGTCTATAGAGACCACTCTGGACAGGTCCAGGTACCACTAAATCAATACTGTTGCACCTCTACATAAGGACCACCTGTCTATAGAGACCATGAGTTGTTGGTCCTTTGAGTGGTCTTTACACACAAGTCTCACTGAACAGGCAGTGTCATCTGCACACAGCAAACGTATTTATAGTTCATATTTCACATGTTACAGTTGAGGTTTTGCCCCTTCAAAGTGCGTTTCCAAAAACTGTATCAATGTCTCGTGGGATTTGCTGTGTATGGTGGGCTCTGCTGTGAATGGTGGGATCTGCTGTGTATGGTGGGATCTGCTGTGTATGGTGGGATCTGCTGTGTATGGTGGGATCTGCTGTGTACGGTGGGATCTGCTGCGTATGGTGGGATCTGCTGTGTATGGTGGGATCTGCTGTGTATGGTGGGATCTGCTGTGTATGGTGGGCTCTGCTGTGAGTGGTGGGATCTGCTGTGTTTGGTGGGATCTGCTGTGTATGGTGGGATCTGCTGTGTATGGTGGGATCTGCTGTGAATGGTGGGATCTGCTGTGTACGGTGGGATCTGCTGTGTATGGTGGGATCTGCTGTGTATGGTGGGATCTGCTGTGTGTGGTGGGATCTGCTGTGTGTGGTGGGATCTACTGTGAATGGTGAGGGTGTCCTGAACAGTACAAATCCCAGGAGGACCGACGGGTACTCATAACATCGCAAATTCACCATCATCAGACACATATGTACATATGTACATGATTCAGTGACAAAATTGCAGAATTTGGTACAAGTATATTCTACGTACAACAGTAATGAATAAAATTCTCATCTATAACAAGGAATTCTGTTTAAAACTAGTGGTGGGAATATCACACACACACACACACACACACACACACACACACACACACACACACACACACACACATGTACACACACACACACAACACACACACACACACACACACACACAACACACACATGTACACACACACACACAACACACACACACACACACACACACAACACACACACACACACACACACACACACACACACATACACACACACACACACACACACACACATACACACACACACACACACACACACATACACACACACACACACACACACACACACACACACACACACACACACACACACAAAACAAACCAAAACTATGCAATCGATCTTCTCAGAAGTTCCGCTAACCTTTCTGACTGAGTTTATTAGTATTGATTATCTTAGCGGCAAAAACTTCTCCAGTTTTCTTGTTTACGCACTTTTTAACGACGCTAAAGGCCCCTCTATAGGAAAAACACAGATAAACACAGAACGTAAAACAGGTACGTAGGAGTTTACCACAGCGGTGTGTCGGGGTTTTCAAAAGGTGAATATACCAACGCTGAGCTTACTTTCCGAGATCCTCGCCAAGTGTGTACACGTCGCTAAAATTCGACATTGCAAGACTGCCTTCTGTACTCCTGTAGTTGCTCTGAAAATTCCAAACAAAATACTTGCCACTGGAGGAAGTACTCAACACCGAGTCTATAACTTTGACTGCTGGCTCGTGTACGCGAAGGTAGTGAACCGTCAGAACAAAAGGCATGTGATATTCATGTGATTTCCACGTGATCTCGTTTGGCGGGGGCAGCCCAGATGTTACAGTGCATTGCAAAGGGAAGTGAAGTGGAATGTTGGCTTACTCAGGTGAATAACTGTGGTTTATTGAGTGTCATTGGCCACGTAGTTACTCTTTTCATCGTACATTAATTCGTTAACAACGCGTGTCGTTCTTCAAAGTCTTCTCAGCATAATGGGTACTTGGAGTCTACTGATCGATGGTCTCCGAGGCACTGCCAACAGTATTGCTTGGATAATGTACTAAATAGCACTGTATCTCATAGTGCTCTAAATACTTTAGTACATGTGTATTGATTTTTATGTTTTTGTATGCCATCCCTACATGAACAGTGCTACCAATCTCATCAATGGTGGTGGGATGTGGGGGGACATGCCTCTTATGGCGTGCATGGCTCAAGAAGCAGGAGGACTAGCAGGGAACATATTATCCTTTGTAACTGTTTAGTTACATCCTGGTGCATTGGGGGGGGGGGGGGGGGGGGGGGGGATTTTTGAACCTGCCTCTCTGGTGCTGTCATGTGGGTCAGTCAGATTTGTTTCATAGTGAACACATGAATTTCACGAAAAGGTATTCTGCAATCTTTCTAGTATCATACTGAATTTGTTGTGGGATTGTCTGTTTGTATGTCATTAATGAGCATTATTACAAGTGTCAAGATTTAGGGGGGAAATCCCCCCTGTATTCAATTATAAGGGTTGACTGCCCCCTGACTCCCTCACGTTCTGTCGCCCATCATGGTAACTAGTCTTGGTGGACAGATTCATGGCCAGATTTTTATTTTGGGGGGGGGGGGCAGCTGACGCCACTGCTAAGATGTCAGTCCCCACAAATGCAGGCTATCATGAGTTTTTGATAATATAGCCCGCACATGGTGCTGGAGTGGCCATTGTTATCCAGCAATGCATGTATTACTGTATGCATTCATAATTTGCACGAATATTAATCAGTTCAAAATGGCAGTTTCTACCCTACTTATGTGGGACGTCCAGCCAACTGCAAACAACTTTGTTATGTACGAGCTAGGACCTGTGTATGTTGTAGGCTGTTCATGTATGTGTGCTGCGTGCGCATCATACTGTGTATGTTGTATGTCGTTCATGTATGTGTGCTGCATGCGCATCATACTGTGTATGTTGTAGGCTGTTCATGTATGTGTGCTGCATGCGCATCATACTGTACATGTTGTAGGCTGATCATGTATGTGTGCTGCGTGTGCATCATACTGTGTATGTATGTTTACTGTACACATTAATATTGTGTGTCCCATGTGTGCTGTTTGCTGTAGAGAGATTGTATTCGATGTACTATAATAATAATAATAATGGTAATTTATTGTCCTAAATCATGACAAGATTGTGTAATATTCCGGTTACTTCTTCGTGTGAGAATCACAAGATATATGACATTGTATGTATGTTTGCTCGTGTTTTTTTTACTTTCAGTAGTGAAGTAGTCGCTAGTGGTTGTTAATAGTTGTGCCTAGTACTATTTGCAGTAGTATACAGTAATTGATTGCAAACTAATAGACTCAATTGGTGCTGGATATAATGGACAGCATCAGGCATTTTCTGACTATATTTTGACATTTTTTCCGACCCAAAAAGGTTTGAGTCAGACATTTAGCTGAGTACTATACCTAACTGCTCATGTCATGCACACAGTCACAGTGATGTGTGTTACGGAGTCATTTGTACTGAGAGTGTCTACTTATATGTTTTCATTATTTGTTGATGCACATCTACTGTGGCACATCTACTGTGGCACATCTACTGTGGCACATCTGCTGTGGCACATCTACTGTGGTACATCTACTGTGGCACATCTGCTTTGGTACATCTACTGTGGCACATCTACTGTGGCACATCTGCTGTGGTACATCTACTGTGGTACAACTACTGTGGCACATCTACTGTGGCACATCTACTGTGGCATATCTACTGTGGCACATCTGCTGTGGCACATCTACTGTGGCACATCTACTGTGGCACATCTACTGTGGCACATCTGCTGTGGCACATCTGCTGTGGCACATCTGCTGTGGCACATCTGCTGTGGCACATCTACTTTGGTACATCTACTGTGGTACATCTACTGTGGTACATCTACTGTGGCACATCTGCTGTGGCACATCTACTGTGGCACATCTACTGTGGCACATCTACTGTGGCACATGTGTACTTCTCTGAAAATGTCCGAGCCATAATGATGATGCTAGGACATTTGATCATCCACCATTTGCCCTTATTTCTAACACGGCTCTATAATGGGAATGAACTAGCACTTCATCTGATTGTGTCATGAAAACATTGCCCAAAGGACTTTCAATAATAATAGCAATCTTTTTACATACAATCTTTTCATGAATTAATGAGTAAATATTGCGGTGCAGAAAACGAGGCAAGTTATCATGTGTGTACATACAGTCAGCTTTGGGGCCTGTGTGTATGTATGGTCGGCTTTGGGGCCTGTGTGTACGTATGGTCAGCTTTGGGGCCTGTGTGTACGTATGGTCAGCTTTGGGGCCTGTGTGTACGTATGGTCAGCTTTGGGGCCTGTGTGTACATACAGTCAGCTTTGGGGCCTGTGTGTACATACAGTCAGCTTTGGGGCCTGTGTGTACATACAGTCAGCTTTGGGGCCTGTGTGTACATACAGTCAGCTTTGGGGCCTGTGTGTACATACAGTCAGCTTTGGGGCCTGTGTGTACATATGTACGTATATAGACTGTATTTTCCAAAATTTTGCGGGACTTTATTTTTGCAAATTTTGCGAATGGGTTTGGATTTGCAAAATTTCATTCATGATTTTGGGCTCCCTAGACTAATAACCTACACACATTCGCAAGAATACAAATGCAAAAATTCAACTTTCAAGTGATTTACGAAATTTACATTTTGTGAAAATTTCGGACAGTACGGTATATATACGTACGTATGTATATGCTTTATATTGATGTATTTACCTGTACATTTGATGGGAGTGTTGGTTTATTGCAAGGAAGCCTCATACTTTCTAACGTTAGGAGGTTGTTGAATTATCGAGTGGCTATTATCATACTTTTATATGGTAACTGTACCTCATAAGATGGTCGGATGAGAGAGAATATCGGATTATAGAGGTGTCGGATTACAGAGGTTCCACTCTATTCCTTTTGAAGAAGCACATAGCCATGTGTCACTTGACACTCAGCCATTCAACTCTTGTTTTGTGCGTCCTGAATTCTTTGGATAGTGTTACTGGAGCCTGCATACATGTGTGTAATGTGAGCCGCTACTGTTGGAATGGTAACTCACCTGCTGACCACCGAGTGTTTGGTGTTGTAATTGGAGCAGATCTTGCATGGGTTGTTCACAGCCTAAGACTTGGATAATTCACAGCCCAAGAACTGGGAAGTTCACAGCCTAAGACTCGGGAAGTTCCCAACCTAAGACTTCTGTTGACACGCAGCACTGCGGAGTGGCTGCCAGCATTTTTGCAGGGTCATGTGTTGGAAGTGGAATGAGCTCCAACTTGCACTGCTTAGCACAGATCTGGACTTCCCACACTTTTCAGTCTTCTCTCACACACTACCTCATACACTTTGGAAGCTCTTATTTGCCTTTAATTTGTATTAGTAAAGATTAAATTTGTTCTCATTGTTCTCACTGTTTTGGAGTGTCATGCTCAAGGCTAGCTTTTGCTTTGAGAACAGTATTTATGCATGCATATAAAGTACACACACACACACACACACACACACACACACACACACACACACACGTGCGCGCGCGCACACACACACACACACACACACACACACACACACACACACACACACACACACACACATCCCTGCTTTTATAGAAAGTGTACTTTGTACAGGCTGACCAGTACAGATAGGACTATAATACTTGCAAAGCAGTGGATCTCACTTTTCTGTCTTCACTTTAGAGAGGAATCTCAATAATAAGGACACCATTGGGACCACAGGCTGTCCTGTAATGCAGATGTCCTTATGTTGAAGGCAGTGTTGTGGCCATTACAGGGGTATCACAATCAACCACCATTGCAATTATCTCGGTAGTAAAGTAGACTGATTACCACTACTACTACAGATCTCCACTAAGGCAATCAATTACTATTGCGCCTACATTTCTACAATAGCAATTACAAATACTAATTACATTTATTCCTGGATACTTGCAAAAGTTATTACACCTTACTGAGATTTTATATTTGTGGTGATTTAAATCATGTGATTGATGTCATTTTTCCTTTTCTGTTTACTGTAGCACAGAAAACAGCTTCAAACTAGCCAAAATCTACCTCCTTATGGGGCAAAATATATTCGTAGATATAAACAATATACATCAGAGTAGTTGCATGGTAATTGTGTAATTTGATAACAAAAGAATACCAACTACCATTACGAGAACTCTGAGACTGAAACAGATCCATTACAATTATATTACCATTACTGGCAAATGTATACCTAATTACAATTGATTACAATTACTAATTACCATACCACAACACTGGTTGAAGGGATTGACTGCACACCAAATCTTGTCCCCCCCTAAAAGTTGTCAGGCGTGGGCGCTTATCGAATACAAACTCCATACCGTCGAGGGGTTAGGGTTGGGTTAGGGTTTAGTATTGATGAAACGATAGGGGGACAACTTACGGCATTACATGACTGCACACACACGTCAGTGCAAAGGATTTCAAATGGGGCAGGAGGTGGCTTCATTTCAGCATTTCAGAGGTGCCCTTTAACAAAGGTTTCACTGTTTTGGCCACACCCCCTCATTGGCCATCAAATTGTGTGTACAAATAGCATTTGACCTTTTTGCTAGGAAAAATGGCTGACCCATTGCTATATTGGTAGAACATTTTGAAGATTTGTCAGCCATTTATGCTTGTCATTGATTTTGAATGTACATACGTACGTATTTGATTCACACAACGGAAGCTTTGTATCACTGAACCATGTGATTACCACACCAAATTGGTGCATGATTTTAATTTTATTGACATCTCAGGTCTCAGTTTCAACTGTTGCAAAGATTTTTATGGCAGACTACTATTTTAGCCCTGCTTGATGCTCCAAAATAGGAACTCCTCCATAACCAGGACTGCTTATCATGGTCCCATTGGTGTCCTTAGTATAGAAGTTCCACTGTACAGGACTGTTTACTGTGGTCCCAGTGGTGTCCTTAAATACAAAGGTTCCACTGTACAGAACTGTGTACTGTAGTCCCAATGGTGTCCTCATTATAGATGTTACACTGTACAGGACTGTTTACTGTGGTCCCAGTGGTGTCCTCATTATAGAGATTTCCCTATAGTTGAGCTGTATGTTCTTTTGGATCCGATTACATGTGACGGTTTAATGGAAATCCCCTGTTTGCCCCCCCCCCCCCCCTTAAGATGTTAACATGTTGTCTGATTAGAAATGTCCAACCACTAAGCTATAAAATGTCTGACCAATGTTTGTTTTACATAGTAGTATTTCGCCAAGTAAATCATTGCATTTCAACACTAAGAAAGATGACTAGTTTTCCGATTACTTAAGTAGCTTCATTTACGTACGTATGTGTTTGCATTCATTCTTTACGTATAACGGTGATATCGGATTCTACAAAATTGGAAATCCTTTGATCCAATTGTGTTGTGTTGGCATGCTGGGTGTATTGAGTTCATTGGTACAGTGCTGGTTGCTAGGTGGGGTAGAGTGGGGTAGTTTGGGACACTGGGGTAGTTCAGAACAGGGTCTGCTGTAGTTGAACTGCCTCGCCGTGCTTACTGCAGTGAGTTTTCTTAAATCCACCACCATTTATATCCTCTAAACCCTTTTATCTGCCATCAATTTTGTGTATGAATTGATTGGAAAGGCTGTACATTGAGTTGGATAATCTGCAAATCGATATCAATGTGTAGCCTTTTAATGGCGGATAAAAAGGATGGAGGATATTAAGTGGTGGCGGATTGAAGAGAATACCGTAATCTGGATTAACGAGAATTCACTGTTCTGCTGAACTCCCAATTCACAGTGACAACAATGACAAGGAGTATGTGTGTGTGACTTGTGGTTGACACTGATTTGACTGCCTGTAAATTTCCGCACCATCCCAAATTACCCTGATCTGCCAAATATGGAGCTAGTTTGGAATACTGCGGCTTTATCGTCCTTGTATCGAACTCCACTGATCACAGACTGTCACAAAGCAGCTACAAAATCTGCTGATAAATTACTCCAATAAGGATCCATGGATTACAGTCGCTATGGCGACTAAACATGCATGTGAATTCATAATGTGTACTGTATGTACATTCTGTTTGCCTTTTCTAAATGATATTAAATTGAGTTAATTTAAGTGTTATTTTGTTTTTGTTTCACTAATCTCTACTTCAACTGTGACTTTGACTGTTATCGTCTCCTTTTTGTCTGTTTTCTGTAGAGAGCTCTTTCCTCCTACCACGAACTCACTGGGTTTACTGCAGCCATGCCTTCCATCACTCTCCTCCATTGGATCCATGAGTGTGTTGGCTGTAGGGAGACAGCGGATGTAGTGGGTGTGCAGAAGTACGTATGTACGTACGTATGTACAGTATGTCCACATCTACTATAATGTTCACACTACAATATATTCATACACATACACTGTAGTACACATGTAAAGTACGTACGTATGTATGTATACTATATGTACTAGGTAGTAATATTCGCCACATGTATGTATGTACAAGTATATTTCAGCTAATGCTAGTCTTTTTACAGTTATACGGAAGCTTACTTAACCCGGTGCGGCCTTTAACCAAGAGGCTACTACTCTAAGCACCCAGTCAGCTTTTCAGTTGTGCTCTCTATAGCTAGTAGTGACAGTATGTCCAGATTAGGGAGGTCCTGTATGTACTGCAGGTACAGTGAACCTTCCATAGATCTATGTCATCCGAAACCCTCTCTACACTGATGTGTTTTCAAGTCCTGCTCTCTATATTTGCTGTACATACGTATAGAATCTCCCTAATCTGGAAACCACCCTAAACTGAACATTTTCCCTGGTTCCAAGGGTGTTAGGTTCATCTAGAGGCTTTCACTACATGCGTATATAGTCAGTCATTTACGTATGTAGAAATTGTGTATCTACGTATGTGTGTGTGCGAGAAGGGGGGGGGGGGGATGGCAACAGCTGTTCTCACACTGAACAAAAGGATTGAAGCTGTGTATCCATCTGCATATACGTATGTACTGTATATTTCATGAAGAGTGGGGAACACCCTCCCCCACCCCCAGCCATAATAGTGATAGTGAACCTTAATTGGAAGCACAACTAGTTTGGAGAGGATTGTATATTACTGAGGAAGTGGTTTAGGCACACTCCAATTTGAAGAAATTGGAACCGGACCGCACATGACTGCACTCCTGGAGCTGTATGTGTTTGTGCAGTCTAAACTAAAATGAAAGATTTTATTTGATTTTGGAATTGTGGTTACAAGTGAAGCCTCATGAAGTCTTGTGAGCCATTTCAACAGACGTTTTATCAGTTCAAACAGCATTTGCGGGGGATTACTGAGTTAGTGTATATACAGTCATATGTATGTACATACTGGGATACATAAATATCACAATAATGCCTCCTGTGAGAGACCACCCTCGTGGAAGACCACCCAATTTTGTAGGACTGACTTTGTTAGTCAAATGTCTATGGATCCCACGATAAGACCCTCTCATTCAAAACCACCTTTCTCAGCACATTTCACTAGTCCCTGGGAGCCGTCTCTCAAAAGGGGTACAGTCAGTACTACTGTTGCATGGAGTAGGTAGACCTTTTGCAGTTTAAAGTGACAAGGATTGACATCTGTCTGTTCAGAAGTGGTCTTCAACAGATGTGCTTATCTGGTAACATTGCTTACTTTTGAGTTCACCTCTGGCACTTGGAAGACCTTCCAGCAGATGACTTTTCTAACTTCTGTTTTGTTCAGTATTGTCAGCTTCAGTTCCACAATTGCTCCTGGGTTGTCTGATGGTCTCACACACCTAGTTCACTGTGTGTGTGTGTGCGGAAGACTTCCTTCAGAAATGGAGAGAATTACTGTGTCAGTTGCTGTTAGAGTACTATAGCAATAGTTAGTGAGATCTCATTTCCAGGACTGTTAACCATATTCATTGCTCATTCATATTCATTAGAATAGGCACTTCTGCATAACTGAAAACTCAAGTGTAGTGTCAGTACACACAAGTGTGTGGTTCCTAACTCATCTGTAGTGTTGTTTAATTTGACAGAAGTGTGTTTCTCTCAAGCGTTAAAGGACTAAACACTTCTGTTAATTGTTTTCACCTAATGTGATGTCATTGAGCCAACATGTCTGTGTTGTAGTAGATGTGGTTTGCTGCACAGCTACCTCGACTCTTTCTCAACTATATTCGTTATGCCTCTGCTGGTAGTGAGACTCGTTAGTAAAGTATATTTGTGATGTTTTTCACCTACAGGGGGACACTTCCACTATAAGGTGTCATTTCTGCTAGTTGAGCTCATCATCCAAGCAGTATTTACTGCTGATAAAATGTTGCAGGGATTTTTTTTTCGGGGGGGGGAGGGGCACACTGGGTGTGATGCTTTCCGAAGCAAAACTGTACAATCTTTATTATTGTAAATAAGCTCTAGGGTACTTCATGATTACATGGTACAACCTCGTTAAGAAGAACACTCCTAAAACAAATTTCTGCTCCACACACAAACTAGTTTCCAAGCCCTGTGTGGTCTGCTGTGGTACTGTACATGTATGTACTGTAGTATCATATTCTGATGAGACTTTCTGACAACAAGAGCTACTTTTGTGGGTCTCTTATCAAAGTTTGTCTTAATGAGGTTCCACTATAGGTCATCGAAGTGGTGTATGTACACTGAACCTCTATTGAAGGACACCTCCAAATGCAGCCACCTCCTTTAACAGGACACCACTGCTCTGCCCCATTTGAACTCCCTCGCATTGACATGTGTACAGTTGAATCCTCTGAATAAGGACACCACCTGCTATTTTCCCAATGGTGTCCTTATTATAGAGGTTCCACTGTGCAGGACTGTTTACTGTGGTCCCAATGGTGTCCTCATTATAGAGGTTCCACTGTACAGGACAGCTTACTGTGGTCCCAATGGTGTCCTTATTATAGAGGTTCCACTGTACAGGACAGCTTACTGTGGTTCCAATGGTGTCCTCATTATAGAGGTTCCACTGTACAGGACAGCTTACTGTGGTCCCAATGGTGTCCTTATTACAGAGGTTTCACTGTACATATGTGAGCATGGACGTGGACACCTCAAGTCTCCATTGAAGACTCCACAACACTATTCACACGATCTAAGATCACAAAGGTTTGTGGCGATGATTGTGATGAGTGTAACTATATATGTGATGAAATACTATACATGGCTGTTGCCTCCTGTGTATGTATAGTTATGTACGTACATACTGTTTGCTGTGGTCCCAATGGTGTCCTTATTATAGAGGGCTCACTGTACAGGGCTGTTTACTGTGGTCCCAATGGTGTCCTTATTATAGAGGTTCCACTGTACAGGACTATCTACTGTGGTCCCAATGGTGTCCTTATTATAGAGGTTCCACTGTACAGGACTGTTTACTGTGGTCCCAATGGTGTCCTAATTATAGAGGTTCCACTGTACAGGACTGTTTACTGTGGTCCCAATGGTGTCCTCATTATAGAGGTTCCACTGTACAGGACTGTTTACTGTGGTCCCAATGGTGTCCTAATTATAGAGGTTCCACTGTACAGGACTGTTTACTGTGGTCCCAATGGTATAGAGGTTCCACTGTACAGGACTGTACTGTAGTCCAAATGGTGTCTTTACTATAGAGGTTCACTGTGGTTGAAATGTCTGTACATTAACACTGATGGATATTCTACCACAACTTACCAAAATGAAGTGTAAATTGCAGATTGTTGGGAATTCCCTTTTTGTCCCCTTTAAAATGATGTTATCTTGTTTGAACAAAATGTCTGACCAGAAAGTTATAAAATGTCTAACCAATGGTAGTTTTGTTAGTCTGGAGACCAGACCCAATTAGCGCCCACCGCGCGACTAGTAGTTTTGTGTACGTAGTAATATTCTGCTAGTTGACTGGCATGATTACATTTGTGTCATCCGGAAAGATGATTAGTTTAGATGTTTTGATTATTGATAATTTGTTTTTCGATTACTAAAGTACGTAGCTGCATGTATATGGTTGTATTCATTCTTTGTGTATAGCAGTGATTGCAGATACAGCAAGTTTGTAAATCCTTTAGTCCAAGTGTGTAGTGTTGGCATGCTACATACGTAGGTGTGTTGAGGACATTGCATGGTACAGTGTTGGTTGCTACGAGGGGTAAGGTGGGGTAACTTGGAACGTGGGGCTAGTTGAGAACAGTGCCTTTAGCTTTGCTGCAGTTGAGCTGCCCAGCCATGCTTACTACTGCTGTGCTCTCAATTCATGGAGGCAATACTGTATGACAAATAGAATAGTGTGTGTTTAGTTGTGGTTGACACTGATTTAACTACCTGTTTTGAATTACCTGGCTTTTGGTATTAAGGGTTACCTAACCCTAAACTAATACAGTAAAACCTCTATTAGAGGACACTTCAGTAATGCAGCCATCTTCTTTAACCCTCCTGGACCCACGTGGGTCTAGGTAGACCCAAACTTCCATAATTTTTGTAGCTCAACTGGCAACCCTTCATATATTTTGCCATAACTTGCTTATACCTTGTTGTATAACCTTGTGATTGTGCTCAACAGATAGAGCAGAAGAAGAGCTTCCCGTTGATGTACATTACCAGTGCCTACTGTATTGCTTAAACCCTACAATTGCAAAAGCCTGAAAAAATGGTGAACTAATGTACAAAATTTTCGATTTTCTCAACAATATGTGATGATGTATCTTTTTCAGTATTCTAAAAGTGTTTAAACGCCTTTTCAATCCAAATGATGGATGGACCACTTGAATAGACTTCAGGTCAACCAAATTACGGGGATTTCCAAGGAGGCTTTCCAGTTGGCAATTTTTGATATTGTGGGTCCAAGAGTGTTAACCAACTAGTGTTTACTGTACTGCACTGTGGCTTCAGCGTCCTTATATCATAACTCCATTAATCACAGATTGTCACAAAAAAGCGGCTACAAATCTGCTGAATAATTACTGCAATGAGAATCCATGGATTACAGTCACTATGGCGACAAACTTGCATATAAAGTCATATTGTTTACTGTGTGTATGTACTGTTTGCTTTTCTAAATGATATTAGTTTGAGCTAATTTGAATGTTTCTTTGTTTTTTTTCACTAATCTCTACTTCAACTGTGACTTTGACTTTTATCGTCTCCTTCTTGTCTGTTTTCTGTAGAGAGCTCTTTCCTCCTACCACAAACTCACCGGGTTTGCCGCAGCCATTCACTCCACCGCTCTCCTCAACTGGATCCATGTCATGAGTGTGTTGGCTGCAGGGAGACAGCGGATGTAGCCGGTGTACACAAGTACGTACATATATACGTACATATGAATTGTGTATAATCATATACACATGCACTATAGTTTATTGTACACATGATGCATGCACTGTGTATGTACATGTGTACAATATACTGTTGTACGTATGTATGTACTGAATGTACGTGTGATAGTACTATCCATCTCACGTATACACTGAAGTGTGTACATTGTTGGATTGTGGTGTCAAGTAGTAGCAGTATATACATACATACCCTAAATTGAACAATTTTCGCGACCAATAATATTCACGTTTTTCACGAATTGACTCCACTTGCGAATTTTTTTGTCGAGAATATTTCTGCACACATTCCAAAGTATAGGTGCGTATAAACAGTCTACGGTGAGACTCGTGAAATTTTTAGTCGTGAACTTTTCTGCCTACCAGATTTGACCCTATTCGTGAAATTTAATGCTCGGGAATATTTCCTGATTTAGTGTATTAAGGAGGTCCTGTATGTACAGTAAATACAATAGAACCTCTCAATATCCATGTAATCTGAAACCCTCCATAAACTGTGTTTTGAGGCCCATGCATTCATCATGTTTGCATGGTGTGCATGTACAACTTCACAAGAAATCCCTCTAAAATTACCTAGTTAACACTATAGTTAAATATGACAAAGACCGGGAAAATAATAATATTATATGCCTCGGACCACCCATTTTGTACCATCACCTCTCACACATCCCTGTGGGCCAGCCTCTCAAAAGAGGTACTTCTGTTGTTGTAGTAGGAGACTCTTTGCAACTTAAAGTGTTCAAGATTGATAATGTTTCTGTTCGGAAGTAGACCTCAGTAAGGGTATGTACTTATCTGGTAAAATCACTCAGTACTTTATTCACCTCTTTGTCAATAGGAAGACCAAACTTGCTTAGAACTTGCTCAGTTTTGTCAAGTGAACCTGATTTTGACAAATGCTCCTGAGTTGTCCGGAGTATCACATTAGTTGGTGTGGAAACTTCCTTCAGAAAGGGAGAGAACTGCTGTGTCAGTTGCTGTAAGAGTAGTACTATAATATACTATTGTAGCTAGTGTTTCTTAGTCTGTTTAACCGTATTCATTGCTTAATCATATTCATGAGGAAAAGCACTTCTGCAGAACTGAAACTCAAGTGCAGTGTCATTACTCTCAAGTGTATAGTACTTAGCTCATCTGTAGTGTTGTTTAACTTGACAAAAGTGTGTTTCTCTCAAACGTTGTGCTCTGGGACTGAACACTTCTGTTAATTGTTTTCATCTCATGTGATGTCATTGAGCCAGCATGTCTGTGTTAGTAGACGTGGTTTGCTGCACAGCTACCTCGACTCTTTCTCAACTATATTCGTTATGCCTCTGCTTTGAGTAATACTCGTTAGTAATGTATATTTGTGAACCCTTCTCAGTGTGGGGTCTGCCGTAAGACTAGCTATTGCTGTTGCCTCCTAGTTATTATGTACATGCATACATACTGTACAATGCTGTGGCAGCTGTTATCCTTCTAAAGATTGCTATATTATCCGTAGATCTGCAGTACCATTTCTGTAATCTCATTAATAATATAGCGAAACCTCTATAATCCGACATTCTCTCTAATCAGACCATCTTTTGAGGTACAGTCAGTGTCAGTCACTACATTGAAGTATGCTAAGAGTCATTCTGCAATCCAACAACCTCCTAATCTGACATATTTTCAAGTACCATTGAGTGTCGGATTAGAGAGGTTCACTATTATAGTACTGCTATATAATGATATTTATTAGTAAACAAGTCCTTTTATTGCTATTAGGTAGATGCGATTGCAGCGCATTGTGGAAACTTACCTATTGCTTATAATAGTTGTTAGTTGTGCCTTGCTTTTGAAATAATCTATGTGTATTGTGTAACCATATTATTTGTGAGTCTTACATGAAGTATCCATTGATTTCCAGGTGGTGAAATCGTTGCATTGCTTAACTCAAATGAAGTGTGTTTCTCTCAAGTGCAGTGTTATGTAACTAGTCACTGCTGGTGATTGTTTTGTCACTGTTGATTGTTTTTGGCCTCTAAACTGAAGTGCCATGATGTCACACTACAGTGTAGTCTGGATAAGTCGTATCAGTAGTGACAGCAGAATTAGTTCCACTTATCAAAACTGCTACTTAACAGAGTTCGTTTATATTACTACTGAATGAGTAGGGACAAACAATCCCATTCGACTTATCCAGAACTTCCAGTTAAGCAAGTTCTATTTAAGTGGACTGCACTGTACTAGCTGCTGAGTCTGCGATAGTAGATGTGGTGGGCTATAGTGCAAGCTGGACTCTTGGTCATTGATGTTTGATATGTTTGTAGTACCTTCTGGTCCATGTGTTTATTGTAAGGAAACGTACATATTTGTGAGGGAATACCTGGAAATACATGCAATTCTTTAAGGTGTTATTGTATTCTATGTTGCTTGTTGGTGAACTAGTGCCCTCAATGAATCTCATGTATATAGCAAGTCTCGTGTCCTGATGCGCGGGCGTTTTCTGTTTACTTCAAAAGCATGTACACTGGGTGATTTTTCCAAAGGGGAGATGTGTGGTTCCTAATACCCCCCCCCCCCCATATTATGTAATCCAACCATCTATTTTTTTATGAGGGACAGCAGAGGGAAGACCTGTCATACGTATATGCCATGCCCAATGTAAAGGGTTCGGTTCTGCAAGACTAGCACATGTGTTTATTAGCCATTTTTATGTGCAACTGTGTAGTGAAGCATTAACTTGATTTACAATGGAATACGCACAAAATTGACTTTATACCAAGTCACCCTTAAGTTACTGATAAATTTTCAACATCATGGATCAGTTCATCACCTGGTTCCAGACTAGTATTTCCATCCCTTCCATTTGAATCTTCATCATCCCTTCCATTTGAATCTTCATCATCCCTTCCATTTGAATCTTCATCATCCCTTCCATTTGAATTGTTCTCATATTCAATTTCCACAATGACTATGTACCATTCAATGTCTGTGTCGTCTGTACTATGAGTACTTTCAGTTTCTGTTGATTCAGAGTCAGCAATGCCTTCAGTTCTCATCACCAGTTTAGCTGTGAGGGGGTCGTGATTTGACACATCTTCTCTGGCAATCATCATCTTTATATATTGTTCACTTTTTGGAGGGTAGCAGTTATGGAAACGTCTTGTTATAGTCTGTCTTGATTGTTGATTAACAGTGTTGTGGTCATAATCTTCGGGAATATCAATCATGTGAGCTTGAACATTTCTAAGCTCAAATGGCCCTGCGTCATTTCGCTCATGTAGACAGATATTGTCTATGAGTCTCTGGCCCATTCTATGTTCAGTGAGTTGGTACACTCCCCCATAATCTCCTACATCCACGTTGAAATCACCCGCCAGCAATACTGTTAATTCTGTTTGTTGTTTGAGATTTCTTAACCAGGTAGTGAACACATTGAGCATTGTTTGTGGATCATATTTATGGGCACAGTTGTGGAAGGACACTGTTATGATTTTTGTGTTAGGATGATCTTTGACTTGAAGGATGGCCATTGCAAAGTGTTTCTGTAAGAAATCACTGCTTGATTGTGGTATGCGTTAATCACTATGCCGAGCATCCCTCATAATATCTGATTCATCTGTGCGTATGTAAGCAGTGTGGCATTGAACAGAATAAACATTTGTACAGTCTTCAAACTTATTCCTTTTGTATAGAATGGCCGTGTAACGTCCTGAGCTGTCTTTTTCAAAAACACCAAGGTAAGGCATCTCCTTTCCTGCCTCTCGGAAAATGTCTGCGGTTTTCTTATCATACCTAGTATTCCTTTTAATTCTTCTTATCTTGAACGTAACTTCTTGAAGAAACACCAGGTCAGGGAGCTCTTCCAGCTGCCTCAAGTGGTGTATGTAGACTTTCCTACGATTTGTTGCAGTTCCTTTACCACCAGCATTCCAGTTGGCTATGCTGTACTCAATTTCACGACGTTGATCTTCTGCCATATAGCTGTGAGTATTTCTGTTCTTAGGAGTAGTAAGGTTGTTGTTCTGCGTCAGCAATACTTGTTCTTCGTATTATATTCATCAGCAGTGTAAATTGAAGTATAAAACTCAATTGTGGACGTACGTATATACTGTATCTCATGTACTATGTACGTATAATATGTATGTACGTAAGTAGGCGTGCATTGTAGGTACTGTTGTGTGTGTGTTAATGTGTAGTAGTAGTAGTAATTACTACTATATACTACTAATTATTATAATAATATTGGTGTTATATCCACAGAACAGTCAAACCAATACACATTGACACCCACACAAACAATTGACACAAAACTGGCATTCCTCCATCTCGAGTACACAATGCTGTGCTGACTGTCACAACATGCCCACTATGAATGCATTCCACAGCTCAAAGTCCCTAGGCAGGCTACCACTTGCTCACTCAGCCATACATGACGTCTGCCAGACACCCGGAGTAGTAGTAGTACTGTTATTATGTGTACAGGTTGTTGTGTGTATACAAAGTGTTACAGGAGCGCATAATTATTATGTTACAGGAGCGCATAATTATTATGTTACAGGAGCGCATAATTATTATGTTACAGGAACGCATAATTATTATGTTACAGGAACGTATAATTATTATGAGCTCCTGTGTGCTATGAATATTTTGTACGTATATCTTTTTATATTGATTTCAGGTAACTACTGTAGGTAACTGTGTCTGGTTGAAGTAAGCTCCCCACCCACCTTCAATGCAGGTCTATCCTTCCCCAATTATAAAGGACCTTATGCTTGTACATGGTGTGTGCTGGAGAGCTTTAAAGACCATATTGTCTTCAGATTTCAAAGTGGACTGTATTCCCAAGTGCTTCTGTACATGAATACTTGGTCAAGTACACACAATAGTGTACATTATAGTTGACATAGATGGTTGACTTTGAATTTACAACCCCCAAAGTGAGGTACGTAATTTGCAAGAATGTTAGTTTTGAAAATATCACAACATATGATAGGATTTCTTTTAGGGGGGGGGGGCACAGGGGGGATTCCCCCTCCATTGTGACCCTGTTGCTTAATTCCTTTGCAATTTTATCCTTAAGACTAGCATTAGCACACATGCACAATTGCAACAGACTGATCTGTGTACTGCATTCAGAAACTGCTTCAAGTGGCCTAAAATAGCCTCAGATAACATTTTATGAGGCTTAAAAATGGCCTCAGATAACATTTTATGAGGCTTAATAACTGAAAATTTCCCTGGGGGAGCACACCCCCCACCCCCCTCTAGTATAGACTGCTATGATCCCATATACGTACATATCTGCCCCCCACACCACCTCCTCCCCCCACACCACCTCCTCCCACGTTGCATATTCACTATACTTTTCTATTGCCCCCTCTTGGTCATTGTCCTGAAGAAACCATGCATGGTATGCTCAAGTTCATTAGTGTGTTGTTGCCAAACTCCACTGTGTTGTTGCCCAGCTCCACTGTGTTGTTGCCAAACTCCACTGTGTTGTTGCCAAACTCCACTGTGTTGTTGCCCAGCTCCACTGTGTTGTTGCCCAACTCCACTGTATTGTTGCCCAACTCCACTGTATTGTTGCCCTACTCCACTGTGTTGTTGCCCAGCTCCACTGTATTGTTGCCCAACTCCACTGTATATTGCCCAACTCTACTGTATTGTTACCCAACTCCACTGTGTTGTTGCCCAACTCCACTGTATTTTGCCCAACTCCACTGTATTGTTACCCAACCCCACTGTATTGTTACCCAATTTCACTACATTGTTGCCCAACTCCACTGTATTGTTGCCCAACTCTTCTGTATTTTGCCCAACTCCACTGTATTGTTACCCAACCCCACTGTATTGTTACCCAATTTCACTACATTGTTGCCAGACTCAATCTACTCTTGTCTTATTGTCACTCAAAGCATAGGTCCTCAATGTTCAAAGCTACTGTGTTATTGCCCAACTCCATTGCATTATTGCCAAACTCCACTGCATTATTGCACAACCGCACTCCAGTGTTTTGTTGCCTAGTAAATGTACTGTGCCATTATTCAGTGGAACAATTTAGTTGTACATGGAAAATTACTCAAATAATCGGTTTCTTTTGTTATAACACACCTTATTGAAACCCTCCACTCTCATGATAGCATGTGTGGTTGACAGTACTGTGCTGTGCTGTGTGTGTGTGTGTGTGTGTGTGTGTGTGTGTGTGTGTGTGTGTGTGTGTGTGTGTGTGTGTCTGTGTAAGGGTGTACATGTGTACACATGACTTTCAGTATACAGTGGAACCTGCCTAATCAGGTATTTCTATAAACCAGCATTTACCCAAACTGGCCAAGAGTTTTCAGCATTGGCCATTAATTTTAACCATACAAACTGACCTCTGTAATCCAGCAACCTGCTAATCCAGCACTGTTTTTCATTCCCCAATCCATGGGTGCTGGATTATACATATACGTGAGTGCATGGTCAGAAACTTCTGTTGCTAGTACGCAGCTAGTATGTAATGTACTATATAGGTAACATCTCTGTAATTGCTAATTTCTAATTTGCGGACGGCCATGTTTTGCCATTGCACAAGAGCCCAATCTAAATTTTCAGGTGTGAAGTTACATGGATGTGAATACTGTGAAAGTTAAGTCACACAAGAATTAAAGCCAATATTTTAGCTTAAACATAGCAATATTCTGCTCTTTACATCATTGCATTTATATCACCAACAAGATGATTAGTTTTCTAATTACTTAAGTAACTGCATGTTCATGTTTGGATTCATTCTTTGGGTAATGGTGATGTCAGACACTGCAAGTGTGTAGCATTGGCACGCTGGGTGTATTGAGTTCGGTCATTGGTACAGTGTTGGTTAACTGTTAGGTGGGGTAGAGTGGGGTATAATTTGGGACGCTGAGGGTAGTGTAGTTGAGCTGTCCAGCCATGCTTACTTCTGCTGAACTGCCAATTCTCAGAGGCAAAACTGACAAAGAGTATGTGTGTGGCTTGTGGTTGACACTGCCTTTATTGCCTGCAAATTACCCCCACCATCCCATATTGCCCTGATTGCCTTATAAGGAGCTATAGTTTGTGTGTGTACAGTATTGACGTACTGTGGCTTTATTGTTCTTATATCAAAACTCCATTGATCACAGACTGTCACAAAGTGGCTACAAAGTCTGCTGAATAATTACTGCAACGAGAATCCATGGAAGACAGTCGCTATGGCAACAAAACATGCATGTGAATTCATAATGTGTACTGTATGTACATACTGCTTGCCTTTTCTAAATGATATTATTTTGAGCTAATTTGAGTGTTATTTTGTGTCTATTTTTTAATCTCTACTTCAACAGTGACTTTGACAGTTATTGTCTCCTTCTTGTCTATTTTCTGTAGAGAGCTCTTTCCTCCTACCATGAACTCCTTGGGTTTACTGCCGCCTTTCCCTCCACCACTCTCCTCCACTGGATCCATGTCATGAGTGTGGGGTATAATTTGGGACGCTGAGGGTAGTGTAGTTGAGCTGTCCAGCCATGCTTACTTCTGCTGAACTGCCAATTCTCAGAGGCAAAACTGACAAAGAGTATGTGTGTGGCTTGTGGTTGACACTGCCTTTATTACCTGCAAATTACCCCCACCATCCCATAATTGCCCTGATTGCCTTATAAGGAGCTATAGTTTGTGTGTGTACAGTATTGACGTACTGTGGCTTTGTTGTTCTTATATCAAAACTCCATTGATCACAGACTGTTACAATGCAGCTACAAAGTCTGCTGAATAATTCCTGCAACGAGAATTCATGGAATACAGTCGCTATGGCGACAAAACATGCATATGAATTCATAATGTGTACTGTATGTACATACAATCATACTGTTTGCCCTTTCTAATGATGTTAATTTGAGCTAATTTAAGTGTTATTTTGTTTCTATTTTTTTAATCTCTACTTTAACAGTGACTTTGACTGTTATTGTCTCCTTGTCTGTTTTCTGTAGAGAACTCTTTCCTCCTGCCACAAACTCACTGGGTTTTCTGCAGCTGTTCCTTCCTCCACTCTCCTCCACTGGATCCATGAGTGTGTTGGCTGTAGGGAGACAGCTGATGTAGCCGGTGTACACAAGTACGTATGCACACATTTCCACATTTACTATATACAGTACACTCACTATCTACCATATACAGCAGGTGCTGATTTTCGCAGGGTGTATGTTTCGTAAAGAACTTGGCTGTAATTCGCAATTTTAGTTTCGCAAATGGACCAGTCCCTACTATATCTTAGACTAACATTTCTATGTATCTCACCAAATATTCGTGATTGAATTTTTACAAATGCAAAGTCATTTGCAAAATTCGCGAAAATAAAGTCACACAAAGTTTAGCACCTACACAGTATATGCTAGTACACATGTACTGTGTATGTGCGTACATGTACGTTACACTGTAGTGCACATGTACGTAACGTATGGGTATGTAGTACTGTGTCCTTTACGTTCTATCTGATTTGAGTGTTTTACCTTGTATATCATTATTATTGTTATCTGTACTGTATGCTTTTGTGAATTATCATTATTATTGACGTAATGTGTGTATATGTATTACTATTCACCTCGATCATGTACGTACGTACGTATACATTTTTGTGTTTACCTTTTTGGGCCGCCGGAAGGCGGCCCTATATTGTTTTTACTTTCACCGGAAGTGTCCGGAACGTCCGGAACGATGTCTAGATATATATATATATATATATATATATATATATATATATATATGTCAACAACATGGCGGACGCAAAGTTGGTACGTAATCTTTCGGCTATATTTCGGTAAAATTCGTTCGTTCGCTTCTGATTTTATCAGCGAAGAGTCTTTTCGACCAGAAGAGTTCTTCGAAGACGATTTCCAAGCGATTCGAGTTTCCAGGGCCGTGGGCGGCCCACGAGTTTTTTAAACTCGAATCGCTTGTTCAATTGTGCTCTCTATAGCAAGTAGTGGTAGTATGTCCAGGTTAGGGAGGTCCTGTATGTACTGCAAGTATAGTGAACCATCCATAGATCCATGTCATCCGGAACCTTCTCTCTAAACTGGACATATAGTCAAGTCCTGCTCTCTATATTTGCTGTACATGTACCTACAAGTAGAACCTCACTAATCCGGAAATCACCCTAAGCTGAACATTTTCCCTGGTTCCAAGGGTGTTAGGTTCATTTAGAGGCTTTCACTACATACGTATATAATGAGGCCTACATTTATATAATTTGTGTACATAAGCATGTTTGTATGGGTGGAGGGTGAGTGGCAACAGTCGTTCTCCTGATAAGCAACAGGAGTGAAGCTGTGTATCCATCTGCATGTACTGTCACACACCTCCAAGCTGGGGGTTCTGTAAAGGGGGGGGGGGGGGGGAGTGTCGTCTCTACCAAAGCCCTGATAGTGAACCCTAATTGGAAACACATCTAGTTTGGAGAGGATTATATTACTGAGAGATTGGTTTAGACACACTCCAAATTTAAGAAATTGGAACCGGACCACACAGGACTGCAGTCCTGGAGCTGTTTGCGCTTGTGCAGTCTAAACTGAAATAGAAGATTTCATTTGATTTTGGTATTGTGTTTACATGTAGAGCCTCATGAAGTCTTGCTAGCCATTTTAACAGACATTTTATCAGTTCAAATAGCATTTGGCGGGGGAGGGGGGAGGGGAAATTACTGCGTTGGTGACCATGTACATACTGTACGTACATGCATAAATATCACAATATTATTATGTCTCCTTTGAGAGACCACCCTCGTGGAAGACCACCCTCTTGGCAGACCACCCTCTTGTAGGACTGACTTTGTTGGTCAATTGTCTATTGACCCCGCGATAAGACTCCTTGATCCAAAGCCACCCCTCTAAGAACACATTTCACCAGTTCCTAGGAGCAGTCTCTCAAAAGAGGTGCTACTGTTGCCAGTAATAGGTTGACCCTTTGCAGTTTGAAGAGTCAAGGATCAACATATTTCTGTTCAGAGGTGTATGGTCTTCAGCAAAGTGCTTATCTAGTGAAATTGCTTACTTTGAATTCATCTTCGGCTATACAATGGCCCCCTAGCAGATGAGTTTTCTAACCTCTCTCACTTCAGCTTTGCTCGGTTTTATTAGCCTCAGTTTCACAATTGGTCCGGTGGTGTTCGGAGGGTCACGTACACCTATTTCATTGTGTGTGTGTGTGTGTGTGTGTGTATGTGTGTGTGTGTGTGTGTGTGTGTGTGTGTGTGTGTGTGTGTGTGTGTGTGTGTGTGTGTGGAAGACTTACTTCAGAAAGGGGGAGAATAGCTGTCACAGTTGCTGTTGGAGTATAATTTCAGCTAATAGTTAGTGAGATCCCTATTCCAGGACAGTATTCATTGCTCAATCGTATTCATTAGGCAAAGCACTTTTGCAGAAATGAAAACACAAGTGCAGTGTGATTACACTCAAGTGTGTGGTACTTAACTCATCTGCAGTGTTGTTTAACTTAACTGAAGTGTGTTTCTCTCAAGCATTGCACAAAAGGATTGAGCATTACCACTAATTGTTTTCACCTCATGTGATGTCACTGACCCAACAGGTCAGCGTTGGTAGACGTGGTTTACAGTATAGCTAGCTCGACACATTCTCAATGATATTTGTTATGCCTCTGCTTGTAATGTAACTCGTTATACCTCTGCTTGCAATGTAACTTGTTAGGCCTCTGCTTGCAATATAACTCGTTATACCTCTGCTTGCAGTGTATCTCGTTAGGCCTCTGCTTGCAATGTGACTCATTAGGCCTCTGCTTGCAGTGTATCTCGTTAGGCCTCTTCTTGTGGTAATGCTCATTCGTTCGTAAAGTATATTTGTGATGTATTTTGCTACCAGGGGCCTTATCAAATAAGGTGTCAATTCTGGCAGTCAAATACATCATCCAAACAATATTTTCTGTATGTGAGATGGTGCAGGGTTAAATTTTGGAGGGGATACCCCAGGGAAATATGATAATCAAGTATACAGTGTTGGTATGTTGGGTATGGAGGTTCTGTGGGGCATTGAGTCTGGAGTGTTGGTGATGTGAGTTGTGTGAGATTTACGAGAGAATTTATCAGTTTCCAGGGTTTTAGCTAAAGCAGGGTAGCAGGGTGGTACCACCCTGCTTTCATTCTCCCCACCCTGCTTTCATTATCCCCATGTACCCTGCTTTCATTCTCCCCACCCTGCTTTCAGTCTCCCCACCCTGTTTTTTTTCTCTCCACCCTTCTTTCAATCTTGTGTGAGATCATGGGGATTATGAGTATAGGAGGAGAAATCCATCATTTTTGTGCATGGATTAGTTAATTTTGCTTTACATTGACTTGGATAAAAAAAATTGTGGCAAGAATTCACTGTACTGCAATCACTGATTTATGCTATAGCCCTCCCCCCCCTGCTATGGAAAAATTCTGGCTAGAACACTGAGTTTCCACAATTCAAATATGTTAGAATTAGTGATACATAGTGTACAGTAAGAGGAATATATGATCATCAACTGCTATGGTTTCTAAGAGTATTGCACACATGTGTGTACATACTGTGACTCTATCATTCCTGTAGTGAAACTCCATTCTGTTCATACTGTACACTGGTTGAATAAATACTACAGCAAGAATTCATGGAGTACAGTTGCTATGGCAATGAATCATGCATATTCTTATTGTGTACTGTATGTATGTATGTACTGTTATCTTTCTCCAAATGAAATTTAGTTTATGAAAGTGTCATTTTGACTTTGTTTTACTAATCTCTACTTCAACAGTGACTTTGACTTTTATCGTGTCCTTCTTGTCTTCCTTTTGTAGAGAGCTCTTTCCTCCTACCACAAACTCACTTGGTTTACTGCGGCCGTCCCTTCCTCCACTCTCCTCCACTGGATCCATGAGTGTGTTGTCTGGAGGAGAGACAGCAGATGAAACGTGCATAAGAAGTGTATGTATACTTATGTGCATATGTACGTGTGTATGTGTATACTGTAAGTACATATATGTATTATACGTACTTAGCATATAATATGTTGTATGTACTCATGTACACACATACATAGTGTATCAGTGGCGGATCCAGGAGGGGCCTGTGCCCCCCCCCTTAAGTTAAAATTCAAGTTTTTGAGAGGTAAGGCTAGTTCAAACATTAGAATAAATCACAACTATAAAGGCAATGCAATATTGATAAATCATAGATAACATTATAGAAATAATCATTTCAGATGATAAAAGGAGCCCTTGTCAGTCGATACTGATCCTCCTCTGCTAAAAAAAGGTCTTCAAGTTGCCTTTTTTCATTAGCAACCCCCCCACCCCCCTCAGAGCTTTCCTAGATCCGTCCCTGTGTATGTACAGTGCAGTACTAACATTCACCTCATGTATAAAATAGAATGTGTACTTTGTTTAAGTGTGCTTTCAA
Organism: Halisarca cf. caerulea; assembly: GCA_963170055.1. Classification (NCBI taxonomy): domain Eukaryota; kingdom Metazoa; phylum Porifera; class Demospongiae; order Chondrillida; family Halisarcidae; genus Halisarca; species Halisarca cf. caerulea. The sequence continues at coordinate 12,934,005 of CAUJGJ010000397.1, forward strand.
ATACTGCTATATATCCAGATTAGTGAGGCGCCACATGTGCAGCAAACACAGTGAAAACCTCTCTGAACCTGTGGTAACCTGGAAACCTCTCTAAACTGGATGTGTTTTCAAGTCCTGCTCTCTGTATTTGCTGTACATATAGAACCTCTCTAATATGGAAACCTCTCTAAACTGAACACTTTCATTGGTCCCAAGGGTATTAAGGGGTTTCACTGTGCAGCGAATTTACTGAATTTGTCTTCATTTTTGTGTTTTACATGCTATGTAGAGGAGTGTGTTGTGTGTAGGAGAGTGTGCTGTGTATACGAGAGTGTGCTATGTGTAGGAGAGTGTGCTTGTGTAGGAGAGTGTGCTGTATGTAGGAGAGTGTGCTGCGTGTAGGAGAGTGTGCTGCGTGTAGGAGAGTGTGCTGTGTGTAGGAGAGTGTGCTGCATGTAGGAGAGTGTGCTGTGTGTAGGAGAGTGTGCTGTGTGTAGGAGAGTGTGCTGTGTGTAGGAGAGTGTGCTGTGTGTAGAAGAGTGTGCTGTGTGTAGGAGTGTGCTGTGTGTAGGAGAGTGTGCTGTGTGTAGGAGAGTGTGCTGTGTGTAGGAGAGTGTGCTGTGTGCAGAAGAGTGTGCTGCATGTAGGAGAGTGTGCTGCGTGTAGGAGAGTGTGCTGTGTGTAGGAGAGTGTACTGCGTGTAGGAGAGTGTGCTGCGTGTAGGAGAGTGTGCTGTGTGTAGGAGAGTGTGCTGCGTGTAGGAGAGTGTGCTGTGTGTAGGAGAGTGTGCTGTGTGTAGGAGAATGTGCTGTGTGTAGGAGAGTGTGCTGTGCGTAGAAGAGTGTGCTGCGTGTAGGAGAGTGTGCTTGTGTAGGAGAGTGTGCTGTGTGTAGGAGAGTGTGCTGTGTGTAGGAGAGTGTGCTGTGTGTAGAAGAGTGTGCTGTGTGTAGGAGAGTGTGCTGTGTGTAGGAGAGTGTGCTGTATGTAGGAGAGTGTGCTGTGTGTAGGAGAGTGTGCTGTGTGTAGGAGAGTGTGCTGTGTGTAGGAGAGTGTACAAACTGTGGGTAATTTTTGTTGGTGTAAATTTTCAAACATAATAAGAATTATAGATGAATTTTGGACATTTAAATTTCCCATGTACTGCTATAGATGTAGTCTAGACCAATGTTGTACAGGAGATGAATTTGCAGTGGGTCTGCATTTTCATCTACTTCTGTAGGACACAAATACCCAAAAGTTTCCCACCATTTGCATTCCTCCATACAGTGTACCTTAGCTTTGCAGGGTGAATTGTCAAGGGATTGACCTTATTCTGTTCTGAAGTGGTCATCTGTGAGTGTGTTTGTAGCTTACTTTGGGTTCAGGTCTTTCACTATTCAGGTATGCCCTGTGGTAGATAATTCTTCTAATCCCTTTCACTTCTATATTTGTCGATCTCTGTTTTCTGAATTGGTAGTGTATTCTTCTGTGAGTCTCACACACTTGGTTTGGTTATGTGCGTTTGTGGAAGAACCTGCTTGAGAGAGACAGAGCTGTCACTATGCTTTTAGAGTCCTGTTGAGTTTTTCTCAGCTCCAGTAGACTAAGTGGTTAATTATGTTCATATGTTGCTTCTGTAAGGATAATTATATTCATTAGGAAGAGCACTTCTGTAGAGCTGTGAACTCAAGTGTAGTATCATTGCACTCAAGTGTATAGTGCTTAACTCACCTGCAATGATGTTTAACTTAAGTGAAGTGTGTTTCTCTCAAGCATTGCACTAAAGGACTGAGCATTACCACTAATTGTTTTCACCTGGTGTGATGTCACTGAGTTAACATGCCTGTGTTAATAGACGTGGTTTCTGTACACCTAACTCGACTCTTTGTCAATAGATATTCGTTATGCCTCTGCTTGTAGTTTAACCCATTAGGCCTTTGCTTGTAGTTTAACCCGTTAGGCCTTTGCTTGTAGTTTAACCCGTTAGGTCTTTGCTTGTAGTTTAACCCATTAGGTCTTTGCTTGTAGTTTAACTCGTTAGGCCTTTGCTTGTAGTTTAACCCGTTAGGTCTTTGCTTGTAGTTTAACCCGTTAGGTCTTTGCTTGTAGTTTAACTCGTTAGGCCTTTGCTTGTAGTTTAACCCATTAGGTCTTTGCTTGTAGTTTAACTCGTTAGGCCTTTGCTTGTAGTTTAACCCATTAGGTCTTTGCTTGTAGTTTAACCCGTTAGGCCTTTGCTTGTAGTTTAACTCATCATGCATGTCTCTTCTTGTGGTGATGCTCGTTAATAACGTATATTTGTGATGTATTTTTGCTACCAGGGGCCATATCAAATAAGGTCTCATTTCTACCAATCGAACACATCACCCAAACAATATTTTCTGCTACTAAAATGCTACAAGGTTTTACTGGATGGAGGGGCTAGGTATGATCCCACCCAAACGAAAATGTGCAATCATCAGTTTTGAGATGAACCTAGTGGTGGTCATGATTTTTGTATACTGTTATAATTATATTCATTAGTCAAACAGTTCTCATTGTATTGCGGGGGAACCTCTGAATAGAGGACACTTTGGGCAGTCTCTTTTGCCCTTTGTAAGGAGGTTGTCCTCATTGGGAGGTGCAAAATGTATTGGATCTATAGCAGTGAAATACTTTGGGACCCTAAGCTATGTCCTTTGTAGAAAGGTTGTCCATATTTTAGAGTTTCCACTATCAGAGGTTCCAGCCACCATACTATTAGGTAGACTCTATTGCGGTGCAGTGTGGAACTCGCGCTGTTTGCTTCACTCAAGTGAAGTGCGTTTATCTCAAGTGCAGTGTTATGTAACTAGTCACTGCTGGTGATTGTTTTGTCACTGTTGATTGTTTTTGGCCTCTAAACTGAAGTGTTATGATGTCACAACACTACAGAGAGCCTGGTGAGGGTCACTCTGTAATCCAACAACCTTAGTCTCGCGTCGCACAGACCCTATTCTCGCCTCCATTTTTTATTATGACGTCACACGGTCGTGTGACGTCATAATAAAAAAATGGAGGCGAGAATAGGGACCGTGTGACGTCATAATAAAAAAATGGAGGCGAGAATAGGGTCTGTGCGACGCGAGACTACAACAACCTCCTAATCTGACATTTTTTTAACTCCCATTGAGTGTCGGATTAGAGAGGTTTCACTGTACTGCTATAATGATATTCATTAGTTAAAGAGCTTTCTTCTATTGCTATTAGGTAGACTCTTTTGCAGTGCAATGTGGAACTCATTGCTTAACTCAAGTGAAGTGTGTTTCTCCCAAGTGCAGTGTTGTGTAACTAATCAACATCACTGCTCTGTCCCATTTGAAGTCCCTCTGCAGAGTCTGTGTTAGTACAGAAGACCTGGTTGGCTGCAATGTTAATTCGCTCTTTTCTCAGTCGCTGATGTTTGATATATACAGTACCTTTTGGTCAATGTGATTATTAAAGAGACTATTGTATCAGTAAGGAGAATACCCACAGTAGGAACACATACAATTCTTTGAGGTGTGATTGTATTCTGTGTTGCTGGTTGATGAACAAGTGCTCTCGACGAGTCTCGTGTGCCAAGTCTCTTGCAACCCAATTGTGGTGTGTGTAACCCAAGTGTGGTTTGTATAGCTCAAGTGTGGTGTGTGTAACCCAAGTGTAGTTTGTATAGCTCAAGTGTGGTGTGTGTAACCCAAGTGTGGTTTGTATAGCTCATGTGTGGTGTGTGTAACCCAAGTGTAGTTTGTATAGCTCAAGTGTGGTGTGTATAACCCAAGTGTGGTGTGTATAACCCAAGTGTGTGTGTGTATAACCCAAGTGTGTGTGTGTAGCTGCAAGTGTGGTTTGTATAGCTCAAGTGTGGTGTGTATAACCCAAGTGTGGTGTGTATAACCCAAGTGTGTGTGTGTATAACCCAAGTGTGTGTGTGTAGCTGCAAGTGTGGTTTGTATAGCTCAAGTGTGGTGTGTGCAACCCAAGTGTGTGTGTACCTATAGTCACTGCATGCTGTTGATTTGTTTTCACCTCTAAACTGAAGTGTCATGATGTCACAACACTGCAGAGTCTGTGTTCAGTAGTACAGTACACCTGGTTGCAAGTGTGGTTTGTATAGCTCAAGTGTGGTGCATGTAGCTAAGTGTGGAATACGTGAATGAAGTGCAGTACATGTACGTACATACATATCTTAAGTGTGGCATGTTTAACTTAAGTGTAGGAGGGATGGGACCCGGAGCACATGTGGTATATAAGAAACTTGCATCCTTGATTGCCAATCATCATCAGAAGAGCTACTAGCTCAACCATAATCAATGCCATTAGATGCAGGATCTCCATTTTGCTCTTCAGATCACCAGAGATATGCTTCCGCAGATCAAGATCACACAGTTTCACACCTTGTTTGTAGCAAAACAATCTTGAGGTTGCAGCGAGTGAGGCCCAATTGTAGAATGTGATTACTACCTACCTCAAAGTTGTAATTATATACTTTTGGTACATGATTTTAGACATCCCCTAAAAATAACTTGACTAAACTGTGGCATGTTTAACTTAAGTGTGTTGTGTGTAACTTAAGCATGGTGTGTTTATAGATCAACTGTGCTGAGTGCCACCTATGCATCTATGCTGTTGTCCAATTTGTTATGCTGCATGCTTTGTACAGTTATCCATATAAACAGTATGTGTACATACGTACTTAGTCTGGCTCACCCGGTGACATCAGTCCCTGAAAATGGCTGAGCGAGATTGGGTCTAAGCTAGGGAGCCAGACTACTTATGTGTGTTCTATATACAGTACCACTAATATGAGTGCGCATACTTGATTAAGAAACACGGTGACTCTATGAATAAGAACCTGGTTCTAGCGTTTAGATATATGTCTGAACAGTACACTGCATGTACTCTGTCCCTACCTCATGTACAGTACACAGACTAGTACATACTCCTCACTCTGTCCCTACCTCATGTACAGTACACAGACTAGTACATACTCCTCACTCTGTCCCTACCTCATGTACAGTACACAGACTAGTACACACTCCTCCCTCTGTCCCTACCTCATGTACAGTACACAGACTAGTACACACTCCTCACTCTGTCCCTACCTCATGTACAGTACACAGACTAGTACATACTCCTCACTCTGTCCCTACCTCATGTACAGTACACAGACTAGTACATCCTCCTCACTCTGTCCCTACCTCATGTACAGTACACAGACTAGAGCATCCTCCTCACTCTGTCCCTACCTCATGTACAGTGCACAGACTAGTACATACTCCTCACTCCGTCCCTACCTCATGTACAGTACACAGACTAGTACATACTCCTCACTCCGTCCCTACCTCATGTACAGTACACAGACTAGTACGTACTCCTCACTCTGTCCCTACCTCATGTACAGTACATAGACTAGTACACACTCCTCACTCTGTCCCAGGACCTCATGTACAGTACACAGACTAGCACATACTCCTCACTCTGTGCCTACCTCATGTACAGTGCACAGACTAGTACACACTCCTCACTCTGTCCCTACCTCATGTACAGTACACTATTATAAGAATCATGACATCATGATATTATACATGTGCAATATTGGGCAATATTACACAAGAACAGCACAGTTGTTACACATTACAGGGTGGCAAGGTTTATGTGCTATGATTTAGAATATTGTATGTTAAATGTTACTTGCAGATTCTTAAAGACAAAGGGAGCAGGAACATATATGTAGCTATTTAAGATAAATAAGGTTTTTTCTCTTCTTAACTTTCACCTCGAATTAAACCCCTCTTCATTGCTACATCCCTCTTTTTTTGTGGATTGTTTTTTCTGCTCTTCATTCACACTTCCTTTGTTGCTATGTCCATGGTTAGGCTGATCTGTCGTTTCTTTTGTCTCAGTTTTCACAGTGGTGATTTCTAATGTAGTTGTCAGAGGATCATGGTTCGACACCAGTTTAGCAAATTTCATTCTCCGTGCCAATTTCACCCTTTCATTGGTACTGGGTTCTGGGTATACTCCCGACCAGTAATCATCATCATCTTCAAGGATAACATCTGATTCAGAAACTGAATGTGGTATATCAATGACGTAAGGCACAACTGGTCCTAGTGTTGATGTAGCATGGTCAGGCCACAGCAAGATGTGGTCTATGCGGTGGTGTCTGCGACCAGTTAGTTTATATGATTGAGGCCTGTAGTCTTTCAGCAGGTAATCAATGTATTTCCTTTCTTTTGTATCAGGGTTGTAGAAAAAGAGGTCTGTGTTGAAGTCACCGGCTAGGAGAACGTGGAATCTCTTTTTCTGGTATTGGGCCTTCATCAGCTTACGGAACTCTCTCAATAGGTACAAGAGTACATGGAGCATCTCTTTTGGTTGATTCTTACGATTGTGGAAGGACACAGCGATTATTACATTCCTATCATCTTTCCTATAGGTGAGACAGGTGAGTGCAAAGCGGTATGTCACATCCTTCAGAATACCAGTCCAGAAGTCAGATCCCGGATCCTTCCTTGTTGATGTCTCTCTCCTGCTTTCACGTAGCAAACAGTTATCTAAGACATTTATTTTACTTTTCCGACTTGAAAACTTACAGTTACAAGTAATGTCTGTAATGGTCTTTAGATCAGATTCTGAAATTTTAATACAAGTTTGGTCCCAGGGCCTGCATTTGCTCATACTTACAATGTATTGAACACCTTCAGTCATCTTTTTTTCTGTATATTTATCTGCCACCTTTTTTGGCAGTTTTCCCCATGTTGCGCCATCAGCCAGTTGCAGATCATCCTGTATATCTTTCAATTTTTTCCGTTTTTTTTTGAGTTGATCCTTCAGACTATCCACCTTTTGATGTAGTTCATTGTTTCCCTCATCCTGTTTTAGTTTTTCCTTCTGTTTTTCCTTTTCCATCTTCAATGTTTCCCTTTCTCTCTCTAGCTTTACCCTTTTCTCCTCCATTTTCTGCCACTGTTTAAAGCAATCAACCTGCCACTGTAGTGAACAATATGCTTCAAGCAGAACTGTTCTGTAATCTGGTTCCTCTTTGAACTTTTCTGTGTTATACAGAATTACATTATATTTGTTTCCTGTATCCTCTTGTGTGTAGTGCACTCCATAATATGGTTCTTGTGTGTAGTTCACTGTGAAACATGGTACTTGTACGTTGTACACTCCTGGAACATATGGTACTTGTACGTTGTACACTCCTGGAACATATGGTACTTGTACGTTGTACACTCCTGGAACATATGGTACTTGTACGTTGTACACTCCTGGAACATATGGTACTTGTATGTAGTACACTCCTGGAACATATGGTACTTGTATGTAGTACAATTTATAAAATAGTACTGCTTTGTAGGGTAAGTATTCATGTTCCTTCCCTCCATCTGGTTGGGCACTCATCTCTTGCAGAAATACAAGATCTCTAGGAGGAACGGTCATCTCTTTCAACATAGCTGCCTTGCGCCAGTCTGTCTTGCCCTTACTATCGAAAATATTCCAACAGAATACTGTGAAACTGTCTTTTGCATTGTCCATTTCAGCAGCAGTAGCAGGTACCAAGCTCTCTGTTTTCTGCCCTGAAATCTTTAGGACCTAGTTCACTGCAATGTAAAATATCAAAACACACCATTACCTTTTATACCATAGCCTGAGGATGTGCATGGCCATAGGAGTAGGTCCGGTTGGTCCGGTTTTCACCGGACCAATATTTCAGCCAAACTCATGCAGTACTTTAAGAAACAGAGGCTTTTTACCAGACTCAGAAATACACATAACCCAAGCAGCTATAATGAAGTTTCTGCAGCATGCACAGATTTGAGCTGTTTTGTTGGAAAAATATAATCAATATGCTTTAGTTTATTAGTTTCAATATTAGTGTTACTATGCACTTGCATATACACTGAAACATGACTGGTCCGAGCACAGTATGTAGTGCCGGGTTGGCTCAAGCTGACCGGACCAATCAAAATGATCCTCCTATGGCCATGATGTGTATACAGTATTCAGTCATACATTTTTGTGGTTAGCAGTGTTTTAGACAGAATTTGTCTATAGCGGGGGGGGGGGGGGGGTATAGCATCAGTCAGTGATTGTAGTACAGTGAATTCTTGTCACAATCTCCCACAATCTTTTTTATCCAAGTCAATGTAAAGCAAAATTAACTAATCCATGCACGAAGTAACTGTGGTGGATTTCTGCCCTATACTCATAATCCCCCATGATCTCACACAGGTGGCAGCAATATTGAGCAGTATATATTCATACCAGTAAGCAATGAAGGGCTGTACTGCACAGTAAAAGGGGGTATAGTTGATTCATTACAGGTGAGGAAAATAAAAGCAGGTTGGTACCACCCTGCTACCCTGCTTTAGCTAAAACCCTGGTTAGTATAGGATCACTTGTTTGCCATTATTATAATGGACATAATCTAACTGCTCTCTTCATGTACTCTAGATTGTGGAGAATTTCCAGCAGCACTCGGCAGTGCATGAGGATGTAGGCAAAAACACTTGCTATGATGAGAGGAGCTTTGTGTGTGTGTGTGTGTGTGTGTGTGTGTGTGTGTGTGTGTGTGTGTGTGTGTGTGTATGTGTGTATGTGTGTGTGTATGCATGTGTGTGTGTGTGTGTACGTGTGTTTGTGTTTGTGTGTGTGTGTGTGTGTTTGTGTGTGTGTGTGTGTGTGTGTGTGTGTGTGTGTGTGTATGTGTGTGTGTGTGTGTGTGTGTGTTTGTATGTGTGTGTGTGTGTGTGTGTGTGTGTGTGTGTGTGTGTGTGTGTGTGTGTGTGTGTGTGAGGTGTGTGTGTGTGTGTGTGTGTGTGTGTGTGTGTATGTGTGTGTGTGTGTGTATGTGTGTGTGTCTGTGTGTGTGATACATGCTGAAGAACATTTCTTCACACAGGCATGTCAATGCATGTATGCCTAATGGTTGTTGACAATAATTGGTTAGTAAACAACACAGTGAGCAATGCTAGTGACATTATTAAATTCTATGTCAGATCTTAACTGTATAATAGCTCATATACTGCACATACATACATATGTACGTACGTACATACATATATACATACATACGTACGTACATACATACATACATGTACATACATTATAAATCCACACTAATAGCCATGCTTCAATGCACACCAATGTAAGGGTTAATTTGTATGTGGTATATACTAGGATTGTACACCGAGTCATCAGTGAGTAAGGAAATGTGGCTGTAAGGAAATTCGTTTTTTTGCACATACCTTATTCTTAGGCAACTTTCGAAAGTTCTGTGAAGTGCAATACGATTAAATCAAAGCGAGTTATAGCACTTTATCTTGATCGTTTCGTACAATCCACCATTTTTCTCCGCATATCTAAACTTGTGGTCAATGACATAATCACTGCCTGCATAATATATGAGAGCTGCACCTGACGAATGCCGTGACGTCATGACTTTGCTATCTCACAGCCGCAAGCTGCTTACGCAACCTTCACACATGGTCTTGTCCACAAGTGGACATTTCTGTCCAGGACCATAGCAGACATCGGCCATCTTTTTCAACCACTAGAAGACATCATTCGTCATCGTTTCATCCCAGCTCTGACTGGTAGACAGGGAATAAATGATGATAAAAGGACTCTCTTTGCCCTCCCAGTTCGCCCAGGTGGATTAAACATCCCAAATCCAACTCTGCAGGCTAAGCACCACCACCAAGCCTCCCAGAAAATCACATCAGCCTGTGCATCAGCTCTAAAAGAACAAGCCACTGTCATTTCTAATGTAGCAGATGAAAGTATTTGCAAAGCCAAGCATGAGCACAAAGCGGCAAAACTGAATCGGGATAATCAAACCCTTAATGACATCCTGAAGACAACCAACTATAAAATGAAGCGATCCATCTCTCTCTCAAAAGAAAAAGGTGCATCCAACTGGCTCACTGTACTACCTATTGTGGAACATGGTTTCTGTCTAGTACTACGTATTATGGAACATGGTTTCTGTCTACACAAAGGTGATTTCCGAAATGCGCTTTGCCTCCGTTATGGCTGGACACCAAATCACCTCCCAGCCAATTGTGTTTGTGGAAGATCTTTTTCTGTGGAACATGCCCTGAGCTGTAACAATGGAGGATTCCCCATTAAGAGACACAACAAGCTGAGAGACATTACAGCCAACCTTGTAGATGAGATCTGTACTGGAGTTGGTGTAGAGCCTACACTTCAACCCCTCACTCAGGAACAGCTCCGCTACAAGTCAGCGAATCGAGAAGATGGTGCCAGGCTTGATGTTGTGGCAGAGGAGTTTTGGGGTACTAGACAATGTGCATTTTTCGACGTAAGGATTTTCAATCCATTCGCACTGAGTCTAGTCAATACCCCAATTGCCACCCTCTACCGTCAAAAGGAGCAGGAGAAACGTCGAAGCTATGACGAACGCATCAGAGAAGTGGAACATGCCACATTTGCTCCGCTAGTCTTCTCCACCTCAGGAGGAATGGGTCCAGCAGCTGCAGTCGTATACAAGTGTATTGCTTCTTCAACTGCCTCCAAACAGAAGAAAAGCTATGCTTTGACCCTCAACTACATCCGTTGCAGGATCTCTTTAATTCTCACTCCTACGTTCAGCCATCCTGTGCTTGAGGGGCCACCGCAGCACATCCCACCAGCCAAGAGCCAACTTGCCAGACATGGAGGTTGCTACCAGTGAGGGCAGACTCCTCATGCAGCCTAACTAACTAACTTGCATGCCCTTTACTGCATATGATCATGTTATTTATATATCAGACATATAACTCCAGAACGGAACTTGCGACGACAGCGCGAGTGGATTCACGTTTTAGTGCGTTCGAAACTCTATCGAATCATGCAAAAAATGCAAAATCGGGGGGCAAGACCCACGAAGAGGGTCCCTAATTGCAAGTACAGTGACATATTATGTACATACACATAGTCATACATACTTAAATACACATTCGTATGATGCTTAAATGCACACCAAAGTATGGGTTGATTTGTAGTATGTTGGGATTGTTCAGACATCATCAGAGAATATTGAAATGTGGCTGTGTCGATGTCTGTGGTAAAGTTTCTCATGTTGTCCTCCTCCACAGCTGGGAATCATTGGTCTTATTACTGAGTATTTTGGTTCAGCGAGCTTGTTGTTGTGAGAGGAGGGGTTATACAGTTTGTCGTGATAAGGGTCTGTATTTAGTTTCACATGGATGTGTGTCTTTGGTGATGGTGCCTCTGGTAGTGGTGCTTCTAATGATGGTGAGAGTGATGGTGATACTTAATGCCCCGTACGTTGTGTGTATGTTGGCTTGGGATATGTTTGTCCTTGTCTCACTGGTTGCAGGGTTGTAGGTGGCACAGTGTTGAACGTTGCTGGAGTGACTGGTGTGTGGTGCGATGGTGATAGACACAGCTGACCAAGCCTGTCTGTTACCTTTTGTGTGGATGTCTGATGTCCATGTACTCTCTGCTGTGCCAATGGTTGCCTGGATACAGGCGGTAGGTTGTTGTAGACTGTACCAGTAGCTTGCATTGGCAGTAGTACTGCTGGTTGGTGCACAGTCCCATCCTCTGCACCATTCCTGCAGGGGGTGGGGAGTGAAACGGAAGGATGAGGGGGCATTGTGTGGAGGGTGTGCTATGTGTGCATGGTTGCAATGTGTGAAGGGTGCAATGTGCTGGGTGTGGAGGGTGTGTGGTGGGAATTAAGCGTGCTGTGTGTGGTTCCATAATGTGGAGAGCAATGGTGTTTGTATGGAGTGGGTATGCTTACTTGTGATATGGTGGAGTTCTATTCCCTGTCTTCTGTCCTTGTGAGGGTGACTGCACAGGACCTGTTCCTGGTCTAGTCTGTGTGGTGGTGGCTGATCTGGAATGTTTGTTCATCGAGGACACCTTTCTCTGTTGAGGTTGAACACGAGTTGAGGTGTTTGGTGTGTTGAGAGGAGGTTTGCTCGGTGAGGGGACAATGAGAGGTTCCTGTTTGACGACTGTAGGCATTTTTGAAGGTGTGTGTGTTAGTGGGTATTTCTGGGGATGCGTCATTGGGTGTGTTGGTGCATGTAGTATTGGCGAGTGTGTTGGTGGGTGTGGTCTAGTTGTCATGGTGCATGTATCCTCTGCTTCCCTCTTCACCTCATTCTTCGTTATTTGCAACGTAGTGGTGAGTGGGTCGTGATTGGATACATCGTCTCTTGTCTTGTTCTTCTCTTTACAAGCCAAAGGGACATCTACCAAATGAGCTTCGATGGGCCCCAACTGGAACACTCCTCTATCGTCCCACAACACTATGTTGTCAATACATGGAAGGTACCCCCTGTGTGCGGTTGGTGTGTACTCCTTTGGTTTGAAGAGGGCTATTAGACGTCTAAGGCTGCTTTGTTTCACCTTGGTGACATCCATGTTGAAGTCCCCGGCTAGAAGGATGGGATAGCCTGTGAGATCATGAAGTTCCTTCAGAAAGTGGAGAAGAAGGTACAACAGTTTGTCAGGTTCTTTCTTCGGATGTCTGTTGTGGAAAGAGACGGCAACAATCTTTGGCTCAGCTTGACTGCAGCTGATTTTGAAAATGCCAATAGCAATTCTTCCTTTGAGTACAACTTCTGCCTTTTGCACATTGCGATCCGTAGGTCTCTTGAAGCAGTCGTTGAAGTATGCGATTGATGCTCTGTCTTTAAACTCTGCAAGAACATGCGCGATTTCTTCACTGGTCTTAGCTGCTTCTTGTAACTTCTTGTCTGTGTCGCACTTATCATGGACTCTTTTTACTTTTTCCCTTTTTTCATCCAATTTTCTATAAAACTCAATGGGAATCTGTCCTCCGTTGTAAGCGGTCACTCTTGTTTCGTTGTGGAGCACAGCATTGTAAGGTCCCCCCTCCTCCTTGACCCAGGAGTCAGCTGTATAGCTGTAGCATGTACCCTTCAACATGGGCCCTGTTATAGACCCACCTCCAATCCAGGGTACCTCTTGTAAGAAGACAATGTCTGGGGTGAAGTTATCTTCCTTTTTCTTTATCTTCTCCAGGTAGTGGTTTAGGACCTTTTGTCGCTCACTGGATGGTCCTTTCCCGTTGATGTTCCAACTAGCGACGGTGAGCTCTTGTGTTTTTTGAGAATACGCCATTTTCCTGTGTTTTGTCTCAGGTTTGAGTGAGTGTGACTGGGCAATGTTTGTTCTATGAATATCTGTCTAATAAGGATATTCATGAGTCAATGTTTGGGAGGGCATGTTAATCATATTCATTTGTGTGAACAACATTCACAGCTTGAAGTATTTCTGAGTGCATTCATGGTTAGTCTAGTGAACAAGACCACCCAGGGAGGTAGTCTGGCTGGTCAGGCCACTGAGCAGATTAACTACTATTTATAGATCAGAATCATAGATCCTTTTATGGTATCAAGAGAAACTGTCATGGTTACAGGGTGTGTATCCTGGATAAAGTGGGCTTTAATTAGTTGTCTCATTCAAAATCCTACTTTAAATTTGTAAAGTGGGACTTTGAACATACTTAGCCTCAACGTATTTCAGGTGGTAATAAAAAGGGTAATTCCCTAATTGTAATCTGACAGATGTTTGTGAAATGCTCTTGACAAGTGTAGCAATCTGTGAATGAAGCACGACACATCACCCTTGCATGATCACTTACAAACACGCTCACATGTCCCCCTCCACACACACATGTCCCCCCACATGCACACACACACACACACACACACACACACACACACACACACACACACACACACACACACACACACACACACACACACACACACACACACACACACACACACACACACACACACACACACACACTGTAGCCATTGTTACTTTCACACTGTACTACCCATTGCAGTACAGCTCACTAAGATACTTTTGAACGTCTGTTTTTGGCACTTTGATCCAATTTTTTGTAGTCACAGGTCTTTTTTACTTATGTTTCTGTGGTGTTGGCAGAAAACCCAGGGGTGGGATTAGTATAATACCATGTGTAGGCATGCACACATGCAAGTATTCTTTCATGTACACACTGATACACCTAACACACACACACACACACACACACACACACACACACACACACACACACACACACACACGCACAGAGTAAGTTAGCATGATCATATAAAGCAATTTTCTGCTCACATTTAACACTGTAGGTTTTTCCCTTTTAGTGAACAGTGCCATTCAACTGAGTTGTATTATGCATGTATATGTATGTATATCTAATATATTAAATGCATTATTACGTCAACTGGTTTCCGGTAAAACTTTTTTGATCCATTGCTTCGTGTTGCATGCTTCTGTTTTTGCAGTATCCAAGACGTTACCCTGTCAGAGCTGTTTGAAACTTCATACCTTTCACTGACTTTCCAGGCTACATTCACCCCATAAAGGTTATTAATTTAATTTTCTTTTCGATAATGTTTTTATAAACTCAAAGCAGTTTTTGGATTATAGTTCAGAGATATATGGCCGCGGCCGGTATATACGACCTGTTTCTAAGTGTAGGAAAACCTGCGGTTGGCTACCATTATTGAGAGTGGCTGCAAGAACAGCTGAACGGTGCAGGGTGTTTCGCAATGTCGTGCTGGTATTACAATATCTCTATGGTTGTGTTGCAATTCCTCTTCGAATTACGCAACAGACACCATCAATTTATATGCAATTATAGACGTATAAACTGTACTGTGTAAGAACAGACCACGTGTGCTTTTGGAGAAGAGCCCGCCAATTCCTCTACTGAACCATCTCTCAGCCTTTCTCCATCAGAGAGATTCCCGAATGTCACTCTAGTCTGGACTATTGTTGAGTTTCTTCAAAGATAAGACGTTGGCACGGAAGTTGTCGCTTCAAAGGTGAGGATACGTGAGCTCTGAAGATTGTCCATTGAAGAGAAAAAATGGCGAACTTGGAACAAATTCTCGAATTGACTACATCTGGCGGTTAGTGTGTGTTTATTGTCGTTTCAGGTGGTTAGATAGGTATTATTTTCCGGAAATGAACCTAAACGAATTCACTTGTTGCTCTCTAATAATAGTGTTAATTGGAAAGTAGACAATTCGATCATTGCCAAGTAAAGTGAATGTACCGATCCTAATAATAGTGAAATCTATGTAAACTGACACTCTGTGTGCAGCAAAAATGCACAATTTACCCTGATTGTCGGATTATTGAGAGATTTAGTATGTGAAGTATATATACGTACTGTGAAGTGTGCCTGAATGTCAAGTTTGAATGTTGGATTTTTGAGATACCAGACTGAGGGTACAATAGCTTCACTGTGTGTGCATGTATATATACATATATGTATGCATAACAAGCACCCTTTGTCACCAGTGAGAGTGTAAGTAGAATTCAGTAGTTTTCTTTGTAAATGAGTTCTCTGTGGATAAGAATGCTTGTTGTTAGCCTTTACAGTAACTACGTACGTAACTATGTAATATGAATTGGTACATATTTACTGCAGTAGTGTTTTGTGCATAGCAGGGATTGTTGTCAGGCTTTGAGGGGCAAATCTCGTGTCACTACAACAGTGTTCTCAAGCACAGTACAGTCCCATCCTCCCTCTACGAATGATATAACACAAAACTGCATGTCTTTTTATTGAGGCCCCTCTGCATAGAATTGTAGTACATGACACTTGGTTCAAAATATGTCGCAATGTTGCATTGTGTCAGATTTTGGCTTATCATAGGGAATGGAACTGAGTTCTGTTCTCTGCGATGTCGTTTAGTATTTCACCATAAATTCTTGTGTTTAAGTGCGTTCAGAAAATGGCCAAATATCTTTGTATCAACGCGTATTTATAGCAACAGTTGGTCACATCACAAGCCTTGCGACGTATTGTGTGAACCAAGCCTTAGGGTCAATGATACATTATTAGGGTTAGACAATGTGTCAATAATTGATTTTCTTGATTCTTTTCCAGTGATAATCACATCATCGATGATTTTTGATATTGTGACAATTGTATTATTTCAATTTTAAATTAATTAGCATTGTAATAATGGTATAATTGTGATTATCATGATAATGGTTAGACATGTACATAGGGGTGTCAATTTCCTCCTTCCAATTCAGAAGGTATTGTACATGCATTTGATTGCGCGTTATCCTATACAGTTTTATCCTATACTGAATTTCTGCATATAGTGAACAAATACATGTGTCCCAGTTAGTGGTCTACTGTGAAAATGTACATGTAGTGATATCCGATATTGAGAAGAATTATTCCTGTCCCCTGGGATTCGTTATAATGAGATTCGAATTCCTACATACGTATTTCAGGAGATTCATTTTCTTTAGTGTTTATTATTTACATTCTGACACAACACCATTATTCTGATGATATGGTGGGATATTAATTGCAACTGATTAAGACCAACATTGTCTGCCCCATTCTACATGTCACCAGAGAGGTGCAGGGTGTGTGTTGGTAGAACAAAGGCTGTAAGTCCTGGTGGTGTGAGGATGGAGCAGCCTCGTCATTCTACATGTTGCCAGAGAGGTGTAGGGTGTGTGTTGGTAGAACAAAGGCTGTAAGTCCAGGTGGTGTGAGGATGGAGCAGCCTCGTCGTTCTCATACTATGTAGCTTCTGCACATGCCATAATGCTAGTTAGTACGCGTGTCACTTTTCTTCATTTTTTTATGACTTCAGTCCACAAACAGAGGATGTTTATAAAGATAAAGGGCTAGTAGTAAATAGTCCACACACACAGTGGAAAATGGTTAATACGTATGTTACTATTGGTTTCACAAGATTTTGGCCTATTATCCATTTTGGCATATTACCCAATCTGTTGTGTATAGTATTGCTATACAATAGTAATTAGTTTGTTTGCAAAAATTGTAGCATAATAAGCATTTTGGCGTGTAAACTGTCGGTCACTTTACATACGTACTCGACTGGTACGAAGACATGTGTAGAAGTTATGTAGTGTGAAAATCACAGGGCTGCTCCGCCCTCACACCACCTGGATTTACAGCCTTTGTTCTACCTTCACACACCCTACACTTCCCTTACAGCCTTCATTCTACCTCCACACTCCCTACACTTCCCTTTCAGCCTTCTTTCTACCTCCACACACCCTACACTTACCTTACAGCCTTCTTTCTACCTCCACACACCCTACACTTACCTTACAGCCTTTGTTCTACCTCAACACTCCCTACACTTCCCTTACAGCCTTTGTTCTACCTCCACACTCCCTACACTTCCCTTACAGCCTTTGTTCTACGGTACAAGAAATAATAAAGTTGACATTTGACTGCCGAATTACGGTATACACTTAAAAAAAAGTTTACGTGAAGTAAAGATATCACGCTGTGATCTCGCCGTGAAGGAAATGCGATCACGACTCCGAAAGTCCGTGATCACGAAGTGAAAGAATCGATATCACGCCGTGATAGTGTCGTTAAAGAAAGAGGATTACGCTGGCAGAAATCGTGATCACGCTAGAATGAACAAGTTCGCCGTGTATATAATCATAGATACTCAAAATATCTATGATATAAGAAAGCCAACTCGTTAAATGCACATTCTAGCCAAACCTGGTGTGATTTTTGAGTTCACTTTCGTCTTTTTCCCAGTTTGTCCTTGTGACTATGCCTTATTCCGACTACAAGAAGCAACGAATCATCTATTGGCACACAAAGGGCCTGAGAGCTCCTCTCATCTGTAGCAAGCTAGCCAGCGAAGGTCTACCTACCACGAGACAAGGCATCCACAGGTTTCTTCATAAAGTTGAAGAAACGGGAACAATTGCGCGGAAGCCTGGTTCTGGAAGGCCGTCGAAGGTAGCCGGTGTCGTCGAGCAGATCATCGACGCTCAGATGAACAAGGACGACGAAACTACTGTAGCAGAGCTACAGAGACTGCTCCGAAGTTCATGTTGGATAACATACGTTCACGTTGGATAACATACGTTCACGTAGGATAACATAGTGAACGTAGGATAACATAGTGAACGTACGTATGACTAAAACGAGAATATACTGAAACAACATGGCTGCTCACTGTTGTCGGTCTTAGTATTCTTCAAAACAGTTCTTGTCGTCATATTTCTGTTGCAAAGTTCCACAAGACTTCAGATGTGGGGATAAACTTTTCAATAGCTTCACGGAGCTTCTTCTCACTTGGAAAATGATTACGTAGTAGGAGCGATTACTCTGATTAGCCCTTATGAATTTCGGCACTGTCGGAATATCAATGCTTCGCAGAATCACCAAGATCACGGCTAAGAGAGGCTGCTCGAGATCACGGCGTGATTTATTTGGGATCACGGCGTGAAGTCGGTGTGAAATATTTGGGATCACGGTGTAGCTTAGTGGGGATCACGGCGTGAAGGGTCCGTGGTCGCAGCGTGAAGGAATTACTTTACGGAAACTTTTTAAAAGTGTATACCGTACGTACGCCCGTAATGTCAGGTGTAAAACGTCCGTTGTTGCTGAAAATTACGCCCGTGGCACACTTCGTAAGAATTTAACAAAATTACGGTTGCGCAATATTATATGACGCATCATAAAAATGGTGGCCGCGTACGAACATCCTCGATATATACGTAGCTGTGAGCATTTTCGTGGAAGAATGTTGTGAAATTCTCCTCCTTCAGTTTGACTTCCTTTGACAATTTTAAAAATGTTTCGAAAATGCTGACTTAAGGCCAGTGTGGCGTTATCATGGCTGTCTCGCACTCGCCGCGAGTCTCATACACACTTGCCCAAGAGCTTACGCTAGACATTTAGGGAGACATCCATTCCTTTAGAAGATGATACCTTGATTTGAACGCTTAAATTTCAAAAGAAATTGTCAATTTTGTTCCTGTAGATTTCTACTCATGTGCACGTACCCATTTATCCGCCCGTAAATATTCCGTAAGAAAAATAATTCAGTCTCGTAAAATGGTGCGTAAAAAGGGCGTCCGTAGAAGCACGCGACGCTTGTTTTATGTCAACTTTATTATTTCTTGTACCATACCTCCACACACCCTACACCTCTTGGACAACATGCAGAATGAGACAGGTGATGTTGGTCTTAATCATTGGCAAGTAATATTTGACATAATACGTATCTCATTTATGAGGAAAATTGCACTAGGATTAAAATGAGGAATTTGCAAAATACGTATATATCATGAAAATGGATGATCCCCAAAATTAAGTTTTATCCCATGAAGTTTTCCACTTGCATGATATATGTCTGTACCGTATACGCTTTAGTGTTCATTATCTTTCTTTTGCGGATCTTGACTTTCAGCGATTATCAAGTCTTTATATCCGCAGATTGCCATGTTTTGCCTTTGTACAAGAGCCTGATCTAAATTTTTGTGGGTGTATAGTTTCGCAGGCTGAAAATCTGTGAAAACTGTGAAAAGTTTAGTCATACAAAATTAAAGCATATCTGGTATACGTCCGTACGTACTCCTATAGTCTTGATATTGGTTGATTGTATGCTTGTGTATTCCACAGACACTGCTAAGCTTCAAGAGGCAAATACTATTTTGGAGCAAACGGCAGCACAGAATTTGGTGAGTTTGGCGGCTGATGTTCATGTCATCATGTGTACACACAAACACTCTCACATGCTCATTTTGTGTAATTCTTGCACTTCTTGCATGCACCTCTTCACTCTCACTTGATAGTGTGTTCAACTTCATCTGCATTCTACCAGCTTGGCTTTATCTCACACTCTTGCATCTTCAGCTCTTACACTACATGTTGGTCGCCTTCTCACCTCGTCTCCAACCCTCTAGCACTACCGGTCACTTGCCTCACACACTTCTCACATCTTCCGTCTGCCTCTCCAACTCCTCACTTTCTTCATGTACATACGTACGGTATAGAACAAAAAAAAGTTTACGTGAAGTAAAGTGATCACGCCGTGAAAGAGGCGTGATAATGACTCTAAAAGATAGTGATCACGCCGTGAAATATTCGAGATCACGCCGTGAAATCAACGAGATCACGCCAACAATCGCGTCGTGAATTTCGCTCGACGTGATCACGATAAGCGTAGTCTAGATATAAGATTTCACATTTAGCCAGGTATGGTGTGATTTTCGTCATTTGTCTTCTCCGAGAGAGTTTACGTGATTATGCCTTATTCCGACTATAAGAAACAGAGAATCGTTGATTCAAGTTGTACGCGAAAGGCCTGAGAGCTCCTTCTATTCGAGTCGTATAGCCGACAACATATACAAGAATAAACGCAAATATACTGAAAATAACATGGCCGCTCACCGTTGTTGCTTTGCGTGTTCTTCAAAACTGTTCTTGTTGTCATAACTCGCTTGGAACTCTTTACAGAATATACGCAGATATGGTTCTATATACCTTCACAGAGATCTTTGCCACCTGGAAATAATGCGCACGCAGTAGGAATTTCGAAAGTAAGGTTTCAGTTTTGCGGCGTGAAAATCTTCTTGTTAGTACGTATAGAAAATAACAAGCTTGTCGTGTGCCTGGTGTCTTGTTATACGTACGTATGGAGGTGAATTTTCACGAAATTGACGTGATCACGGTGAAGGTGAAATCTGCGTGATATCTTCGTGAAATGTTCGGGATCACAGCACCTCTTCAACTTGATCACGGCGTGAAAGGTCCGTGATCTCAACGTGAAAAAAATGCTTCACGTAAACTTTTTTTTGTTCTATACCGTACATACGTACTCCACCTACTACTGTTATCCCTCCTCCCACATTCCTCCACCTCTTGTTCTCTCCTCACACACTCCTCCATCTTCATTTCCTCCTTCTCTGACTCACACACTTCACCTCTCCCTCCCTCCCACCCTCACACACTCCTCCCCTCCACACTCCCCACACTTCACCCTCCTACTCACCACATCCTCCTGTCCCTTCCCTCTTCACACACTCCTCCACCTCTCCCTCCCTCCCACCCGCACATCCTCCTCCACCCTCCCACTCACCACATCCTCCTGTCCCTCCATTCTCTCCTCACACAGCCTGAGTTCATGTTTGCTTTGGCTCAAGCATTGGCCAATGTCAACAACAATGCTGTGGTCAGACAAGCTGCTGGACTCTACCTCAAGAACTGCCTCACTTCCAAAGATGAGAATGCCAAACTGCAGTTTCAGCAAAGATGGCTCCTCATTGATGCAAGTGCCAGAGATCAAATAAAGAATCTGGTTAGTGCATGTGTGTGTGTGCGCGCGCGCGTGTGTGTGTGTGTGTGTTGGTGTGTGTGTGTGTGTTGGTGTGTGTGTGTGTGTGTGTTGGTGTGTGTGTGTGTGTGTGTGTGTGTGTGTTGGTGTGTGTGTGTGTGTTGGTGTGTGTGTGTGTGTGTGTGTGCGCGCGCGTGTGTGTGTGTTGGTGTGTGTGTGTGTGTGTGTGTGTGTTGGTGTGTGTGTGTGTGTGTGTGTGTGTGTGTGTGTGTGTGTGTGTGTGTGTGTGTGTGTTCATGTTGTCTATGTACACATGTACGTACGTATAATATGTACGTACGTATGTGTACTGTATGTGCTGTATGTACGTACATACATCGTTTATGTTTCCAAGTGTACGGTATGTACTGTAGCCAGGTGCAAGGAAGTAGGAGAATGTGTTGACTGTAAAGGTGTGCGTGTACCTTTGTTGCCGATTAGTCATCTTTTGAATAGTTCAAAATTGACAGCATACCATGTAGGGTTAGGGTTCTTGCGGGGTGTATATTTCGCAAATAAAGAGTTCGTCTGTAATTTATGATTTTATTTTCAAGAATGGTCCAGCCCCTACTACGTATATCTTAGATAGTTATACATTCCATGTATCTTACCAAATCCGTAGTTGCACTTGAATTTTGAGAATGAGCCAATTCGTGAAATACAGTTCTGCAATAATTAGCAGTTATACGATATATACAGAAGATCATTTTGTTTTCTGTTGTCTCTCTCTCTCTCCGAAGGTGGTCAATGCTCTTGCTACAGAACCCAGTTCACCATCACAAGCAGCTCAGGTGAGGACACCACAATATTTTCTGTTCATATTGTCATATGCTGGTCACATGATGGTCACATGACCTCCACAGTGTATAGCTTCCATTGCCTGTGCGGAACTGCCGACAGGTGTGTGGTACGACATCTTGGACATACTCTCTGACAATGTGTCATCTTCAGAAGTGGCCAAGCTGAGAGAGGCGTCATTGGAGGCTCTCAGTTACATCTGTGAAGATCTCGTTAGTACACCATTCTGTGTGTGTGTGTGTGTGTGTGTGTGTGTGTGTGTGTGTGTGTATCTGTGTGTGTGTGTGTATCTCTCTCTGTGTGTGTGTGTGTGTGTGTGTGTGTGTGTGTGTGTGTGTGTTCATGTGCATGTGTGTGTGTGTGTGTGTGTGTGTGTGTGTGTGTGTGTGTACCTATGTTACACGACAACAATAATGAGTCTGTGACAATGGTTGTGTGGTATTGGGATTGTGATGTGATGTATCACAGTATTGGTACGTACATATGTACTTATGTACGGTATGCGTCATTAAAAAGTTCTCGTATCGTAATCGTAATACGATCAAATTACGATCGTAATACGATCAAGTTACGAACGTAATACGATCAAATTACGAGCGTAAAACGATCAAATTACGAGCGTAAAACGATCGAATTACGAGCGTAATACGAATACAAAAAATACGATCGTACTAAGAGAAAACCAAGTATTATCGCTCTTTAAAGAAAGTTATTCTCAAATCGCGTTAGTTTAAACTATTAATTGCTCGCAAGAGGGAAAATTGTGTACGTACGAGGCCCTCGGAGCAGCCATCTTTTTCGAGGGCAGCTAGTGCGCACGGCCAGAGCAGGTCCTGTGCGTATGGAAACAACGAACGAAATCGATCAAATATAGCACTAAAACACTAGTGTCGATGTTTCTGTTCATCTAGAACAATCTATAAACTGTACTGACAGTTATCGCGGAGATTCGCTGCATTCTTCTCCAACTGCGAAGACTTTCGCATATGTTATACTTCGCACGCGAGAAAGAACGCAGCGCTGCACAGTTTATCTATAACGAATATCGGCAATGACTGCCAGGACAGTTCTCAGAGTGTCTTAGGCAAGCATCCACAAACATAAAGCATTGCTTTCTTCACGTAACCTTACAAAATCGATCTTTTTCACCGAAATACGATCATTACGATGAAACTTACGGTCGTACAAGATCCAGTTTACGATCGTAATTGGACCCAAACACGATCGTAATACGACTCAAATACGATCGTAATACGACACGAATACGATCGTAATACAACACGAATACGATCGTAATACGATGCAAATACGATCGTAATACGATAAGATTACGTTACGATACGAGAACTTTTTAATGACGCGTACCGTACCTGTATGTGTAGGACCCTCGCTACCTTGCCGTCAAGTCCAACATCATCCTCACTGCCGTAATCAAAGGAATGCGGAAAGAAGAGACAAAGTGAGTCTTTACTGCTCCCTCCACCAAATTGACATACGTACATGCGTACGTACGTGAATGTAACTTCTTTAATATGATATGATTGTGTATGTTATGATATGTGTATGTTATGATTGTGTATGTTATGATATGTGCACAGGCTCATTATAGTGTGTCACGCAAAATGGCTGCCGTTTCGAAGTGGCTAAAATATTAGCGCATTTTTAGCTCAAGACAACACATTATCTTACTTTTTAAATTAGCTGTGTGTTCTATTGTTATTTATCGAAATATTGGTGTACAGTTTAAGCATATACTTTATGTTTCAAAAAGAAAATTAGCTTTGAAAAAGGTACACTTTTTGCAGCAAATGACAAAGTCCGGACGTGTAGATGGTCTCTAAGAGCCACAAGATTGGTATCAAATGAAAGAGTGGAGTTTACTTAATAAGTTATTCGTGAGTGGAAACATTATAACTCGAAATGAGATAATTATAAGGAAAAATGTAGTTTATTGGCTTTAAAAATGTTAAAATAAGGCTTTAAAATGGTTATATAATCGGCGTACCTGGTTATATCTTCTCCGCTCACGCTATGAATGTACACAATAGTATTCTGAAATGTTCCATAT
>CAUJGJ010000397.1:12963001-13005501 GCA_963170055.1 Halisarca cf. caerulea
TCGGTATTAGTCGGTATATTTCAATATCATCCTCATGCAAATATTGATTCCCAATTTTGATCCCTCAGTTATGACGTACATATGTAACTCAGGGGCTTAGTACTAAGTACTCGGAAACCTTAGCCATATATTGGACTTCCGGTGTTAGTCTTCCCTATTTTAACTTAACCATTCATTGTTGTACTTACTCTAGGAATATGCTGATAATCGATATATTGAATATTCAATATATTGACTATTCAAAATTGTAATTATTGTATTGTCAGTTTTGGATTAATATTAATATTGACTACTAATATTGAAATATTGTCAAGGGCTAACACACACACACACACACACACACACACACATGCACACACACACACACACACACACACACACACACACACACACACACACACACACACACACACACACACACACTCACGTGCAAACAGAAGTGATTAACTTTTAACCTTACGTACATAATTTCTGTTAGCACTTTGAGCGCCTAATCCACTTGATGGTGAAAGAGGATGAGGTGGTTCAAGTGAGGGACACTGCTGCCTGGTCTTTGGGGAGGATATGTCAGATCTTACAAGATGTGGTTGTCACTGAAGTTGTTCTCCATCCTCTCCTTCAAGTTCTGGTGAAAGGGCTCGGGATGGAACCACGAGTAGCCACTAATGTGTGTTGGGTGAGTTGAATTTGTTTGTGCGGGGGTGTATGTGTGGGTGTGCATGTGTGTGTGGTGTGTGTATGTGTGTGGTGTGTGTGTGTGTACACTGTGTGTGATTGTCTCGATGTTCATTATGTGTACAGTATGTACGTACATATGTACGTACATACATACATACGTAGACATACAGTACATGTCGTAAAAAAGTTCCCATATCGTATCGTATTTGTAATCAAGTTCTATCGTATTACGATTGTAAATTCTTAGTATCGTCATGGTAAAATTATCGTATAACGATCAGATGACGATTTGGAGAAATCGTATTTCTATCGTTATTTGCCAAAAATGCATATCTCTATATTTTCACCTCATTGATTCGCTGCAAAAGGTTTCCTAAGCAATATTTCGCATTCGAGCGAAGAAGAAAGGTATTCCGACTACGCGAAGCAGACAAATAGGGTCAAAACGCGCCCTCTGTTCGTACGAAACTTCAGTCTGAAGGGTTTAGCACCACGAAGAAAGGTAACGACAGATTTCGTTAGAAATAGGAAAGGACAGACTCCACAATACAGGCAAAGGAAGGATCGGCACGCTCGTCGAATGTTAACGACGTGGTCCAAGATGGCGGCTAGACTCGAGCAGATGAAGAAATTATATTCGCCGAGTTACAAGAATTGATCGTAAGACATTATTTTCAACTTTATTATGTTTCGCTACCAACAGCAAATGCATGGGGCGAGTTTTCGAGGATGAATCTACTGGGAGTCTCTCACTGCGAATGCACGTGCGCAAACGTCCTTGCGAAATTAGCCCATAATGGCTATCGCGCGAGCTCAGATGCGATCGAAAAGCAAAGTAGCAAAACTCCTCATGTATATGTCGCATACCAACAACTTTTTCTTCTTATGAAGCACTTCGTAATGTTGGTAGATTCTAAGCACAGGAAGATCGTTATCTCTTCGTATCGTGATAGTAATTCCATCGTATCGTAGTCGTAAATGTATCGTAATAAATTCGTATTACGATTACGAAGTGGGAACTTTTTAATGATCTGTACCGTATGATTTTGTTTGTTAGTACTTAGCTGGAAATGACCTGCGTCCCTACTGTACGTAGGTGTGTGCTTGACGCACAGTCATAGTCACTGGGCATGTGTACGTGATGTGTGGGCACCGTGTGTTACTCAGTGCTCTGGTTCCTAGCACCAGCAGTGCACGTCTATGTACATACCTTAATCTAGTGTTGTATTTATAGGGTTCTCCCCAGAACCTTTTGAAGGCATAGTGTTTGTTGGTCTTGACCTGATGTGCGTGCTTTTGATCCTCTGGTATTGAATTGTGGAGATTTTCTTTCTATGCATTTGTGTGGTTTGTCCCAGTGGATGCGATGTACGCACATAATGCTGTCTTCTTCATTCGCAGGCCATTTCTTCACTGGCGGAAGCAGCGTACGAAGCTGCTGACATACCGGAGGGAGTCGAGGAGGATGACGACCCGCCCACGTATGCCCTCAGTGGGTCGTTTACTATCATTGTAGAGAAGCTAATTTTGACAGCTGAAAGGTGTGTATAGTAGTTTTACTGTATGTCTTTTATCCATCCATCTTTGTGCCCACAGACACATGTGCACACCTACCCACCCATGTGCATACACATGTACGTACATGTACACACACACACACACACACACACACACACACACACACACACACACACACACACACACACACACACACGTACACACATACACACACACACACGTACACACATACACACACGTACACACACACACACAAACACACACACACGCGCACACACAAACACACACACACGCGCACACACACACACACACACACACCTACGTATTTCCCTCCTTTATCTCTCAACAGACAAGACAGTGGACAGAGCAACTTGAGAAATGCTGCTTACGAGGCTATTGGAGATATGATAAAGTTCAGCCCTAAGGTACTTATGTACATACGTACGTACAGCTGTCCCTAGACTAGACTTTTTTCCCTAGACTAAAAACAACTGAGTCATGCATTTGTGCAGTTGCTAATAGCCCATTGTGTTCAGAAGCTCGTTCAATCTCATTTGATTACCTTTATACGGTATGTGTGTATCTCCTCTCTCAGGATTGCTACGAGACTGTACAGAAGACAGCTCTTGTCATGTTGCAGAAGCTGGAGACCATATTACAAGCTGAGGTACGTGTGTACATATGTTTTCCTTCACACAAGCGCTTTGTGTTTACAATTTCGGGGAATTCACTTACTGGAGTCTTGTAGCCTTCAATGTAAAGTACGTATGGCATTTGCTTGGTCTACTTCTGCGATGTGCAGCCTGGGGTCTCTGTGGGCGTGTGAGCGTAGACCCTATATTTAGGGTCTCTCTGTGTGTGTGTGAGCGTAGACCCTATATTTAGGGTCTCTGTGGGCGTGTGTGAGCATAGACCCTATGTTTAGGGTCTCTGTGTGGGCGTGTGAGCATAGACCCTATGTTTAGGGTCTCTGTGGGCGTGTGAGCATAGACCCTATGTTTAGGGTCTCTGTGTGGGCATGTGAGCGTAGACCCTATGTTTAGGGTCTCTGTGTGTGCATGCGAGCGTAGACCCTATGTTTAGGGTCTATGGTGTGAGGGAGTAGTGTGCGTTGCCTACTGTGCAGTGAAGCCTCAATAATCCTTCAAACATGTTTCTCTGCCAACGTCCCCTAGTCTGCCTAAGGTTCAGAGAAATAACTTTCAACCCCTCTAATCTGCCACAAGATCACTTGTTTTTATTTGGCAGACTATTGAGGTTCACTGTAGCTGTGAGTGTGCCCCTACAGGACCTTGTGCTTCACAAGTGGTGATTGGGTTGCTATGTACATACATACATGTATGTGCGCCCTCGGTCACTTCATGGCTGCTGTAGCACACCAAGGCAGGATACAACTATTATGTGTCACAGTGAAGCAAAACATTGCAAAATGTGACAATTGACAACTACTAATTAATGAGGCATGAATGGGTTTTGGCTGGGCAGGAGATTGACAAGACCCTTGACCTGGGCTACATCGTGGATGATGTAAGCCCACGGTACTCTTTGATACACCCAAATTTCGCCCCCACACCACGACACATGTTTATGTGAGCACATTCTACGTATGTGTACACAGAATTCAGAAGTGATTGAATACACGGCCGGATCAGTTTACAACTTGCAGAATTGAATTACGTACTTGTCCCCTAATGTGTGACTTCAGTTCCTATTGTGTATTCGAGTTGTTGCCTCTTGTGATTTCTTTCGGTGTATCTGTCCTCATTACTCATTTGGTCTTGTTTTAGAGTCAGATTCAAGCTGGACCGAGCAGAACGCAGTTAGTGGACATGGCCTCATTGTTGTGTGCCACAATGCAGGTATGTATGTGTATGTGTGTGTGTGTGTGTGTGTATGTGTTGTGTGTGTGTGTGTGTGTGTGTGTCTGTGCGTGCGTGCATGCGTGCATGCGTCCGTGCATGCGTGCGTGCGTGTGTGCATGCGTGTGTCTGTGTCTGTGTGTGTGCGTGTGGTTGTGGGTGTGTGCATGTGTGTGTACGTATGTGTGGGTGTATGTGTGTCTGTTCGTGTGTATGTATCTGTCTGTGCGAGTATGTGTGCATGTGTGCATGCGTGTATGTGTGTGGCATGTGTGTGTGCATGGATGTGCGTGTGTACTAGTGTGTATGAATAAGCAGTATCTACTACGTATGTACGTATACATTCATGTGTGTCTGTGTGTTAGGACATTTATCTAAGTACGTACGTATGTACAGTATATAGCCACACATCATGTATTGAGTTCACTCTGAGTATGTGTATGCATACATACATACATACATATATACTGTACATACCTAGCATATATAATAATATTGTATCCTCACTTGTTCAGAGTCTGTTGCGTAAGGTGAATTCTCAGGATGCCATCCAGCTGTCCCACATGGTAATGAAGGCCATGCAGCTCATGTTGGGCAGTAGTGTAGGGAGGACTGGAGGAGTACAGGATGATGCAATATCCACAGTTGGTGTGGTCGTGCAAGGTGTGTGTGTGTGTGTGTGCGTGTGTGTGTGTGTGTGTGTGTGTGCGCGCCTGTGTGTGTGTGTGTGTGTGTGTGCGTGTGTGCGTGCGTGCGTGCGTGCGTGTGTGTGCGTGTGTGTGTGTGCGTACGTGTGTGTGCGTGCAGCATTTGTGTATATCTGCATGTGCACTAGGTTATACATGTGTGCATCAGTATAATAAGTACGTATGGGTTTATATTGAATAATTGTGCATGTCTTCATATTGCAGTCATCAAAGAAGAGTTTATGAAGCATCTTGGAGACTTCAAACCATTCCTTATTCAAGGTCTTCAGAGAGTGGACGAATATCAGGTGTGTATGTACACTAGTACGTTTTGTTAACATGCAGATGCACGCACACACACATACACACACACACACACACACACACACACACACACACACACACACGGACGCACACGCACACACACACACACACACACACACACACACACGGACGCACACACACACACACACACACACACACACACACACACACACACACACACACACACACACACACGGACGCATGTACACACACACACACACTCTCACACACACACACACACACACACACACACACACACACACACAGACACACACACACCTTCCCCTACTTTAACCCCTTCTACTCTCCAGGTCTGTATCACCACAGTTGGTGTGGTGGGAGATCTCTGTAGAGCACTGGAGAAGCAGTTCACTGTCCTACTCGCGGAAGTGATGACCATCTTGATGCAGAACCTCTCTGTAAGTGACACTGTCTCCATTTGAGTCTCATTTCTAGATTTGTCTGACAGTTGTGTTTTCTCCATCTGAGAACTGTTTTCTGTGTTCACAAACAAATTCTGATATTCACATAATTCCTTTTTCTGGACAGTCCATCAATGAGGACTCATATGTAATTTATTGTGTTCTGGTATTCGATACTTCACATTCCAGTATATACTGTGTGTGTGTCTGTCTCCACAGAATCCAAATTGTCATCGTCTGATTAAACCTCACATTTTGTCTGCTATTGGAGACATTGCATTGGCTGTTGGTATTGAATTCAAGCCTTACCTTGAGACCTCGTTGAAGATGCTTAACCAGGCTTCCTGTGCCCAGATTGACAAGGTGTGTGTGTGTTGGGGGGGTGCTTGTGTGTGTGTGTGTGTGTGTGTGTGTGTGTGTGTGTGTGTGTGTGTGTGTGTGTGTGTGTGTGGTATGTGTGTGTGTGTGTGTGTGTGTGTGTGTGTGTGTGTGTGTTAGTTATTGGCAATGGTCTTGAATATATCCAATCACACACAAATACACACACGCAATGTGCAAATGAACACCAATGCTAATGTCTTCACGTGTAATGACCTCGTCTGCCCTAGAACGACTATGACATGATAGTGTATTTGAATTCCCTGCGAGATGGTTGTCTGGAGGCCTACACTGGGATTCTACAAGGACTGAAGGGAGACGACGTCAAACCATCTAGTGAGTTCACGTGTACACGCTGTATTATATGCAGGCTGGTTGCAAGCAGTGGTGTTGGTGTGCGCACATGTAGCAATACTACGTGAACGTACTCTATACCCCACTATGGGTGAACCAAACACCCTCAGTTTGAGGATCCGGATAAGTGAGGTCTGGATAAGCAAGGTGGTACTGTACATGCTGTATTGTATGCAGGCTGTTTGGAAGCTGTGGTGTTGGTGTGTGCGCACGTAAGAATAGCACAGTGAACTTTAGATACGTACAGTACTTATTTTAGAAAAGTAGACGTTGTACGGGTGAATAGACGGTAGCACGGATGGGCGACCGTTTTCGGAAGGCGTCTGGTTAGAGGTGTTTATTGTTTAGGAAATTGGCCATTAATGATGGTCCACTGACTTCTGTTTACTTCCGATTGCTGTCCGCATGCTCTTTAGCGCAGAATATTCCTTTGAATCTTTGTGTGAATTCGAAACGTTTCTTCCTAGAATTATTTGCCTTCGCCAAGACGTAAGATAGTGAATATAATTTCTGAGGAAGGTGTCAATGTGTCCACAGCAGACGTCTGGCAGTAGTGGAAGAAGTATGAGGAAACGGGGAGTACTGCGAGGAAGCAGGGGAGTGGTCATACGTCCAAGCTGACAAACGATATTAAGATTCTAATAGAAGAGTAGATGAAGAATGAAGACGAAACAAGTTTGCATTCACAGGCTCATTATAGTGTGTCACGCAAAATGGCTGCCGTTTCGAAGTGGCTAAAATATTAGCGTATTTTTAGCTCAAGACAAAACATTTTCTTACTTTTTAAAATCGCTGTGTGTTTATTGTTATTTATCGAAATACTGGTGTACGGTTTAAGCAAATACTTTATGTTTCAAAAAGGAAAATTAGCTTTGAAAAAGGTACACTTTTTGCAGCAAATGGCAAAGTCCGGACGTGTAGATGGTCTCTAAGAGCCACAAGATTGGTATCAAATGAAAGAGTAGAGTTTACTTAATAAGTTATTCGTGAGCGGAAACATTATAACTCGAAATGAGATAATTATAAGGGAAAATGTAGTTTAGTGGCTTTAAAAAAGTGAAAATTAGGCTTTAAAATGGTTATATAATCGGCGTACCTGGTTATATCTTCTCCGCTCATGCTATGAATGTACACAATAGTACTTTGAAACGTTCCATATCTTCTTTCAATGATATAAGTATCATCTACACGTCCGGATCACACGGTCTTTACGAGCGAGGCTTCAAAGCGGCCATTTAATGGTGACGTCAGTAACTATGAGCAACTACGTCATCTGTATACTTGCTTTTGGTTCTCGCGCCGCATGGAGTCCTTCTGAAAATCCTCCAACATTCGATCGGATGCCATTCTAACTTCTATTGGACGGTTATAGTTTTCTCAGCTAAGGAAATCCGTGTATAAAGCTTCAGTTTTGATCGATTTACGATGGATTCGTAAAGCGAATCGGTGAGTTAAACATCGATTGTTTTTGTTTTGAAAGCCCCTTAGTTTATTGCTTTTGTGTACCTTCCGAATCTCCCCAAAATGTGCCGCACATGTTATTTCAATGTTGATAATTCTTTAGAATAAGCTTAATGTTTGTTCGCAAGTACAACATTCCCGTATATTATGACTTTTTTTACGAATCTCGCATCTGCGAAGCTTACTTCTATGTATGTGACTTGAATTTCTTGCATTTTCACAAGGAAAAAGTTGTGTTTTTATTTTTTGGTTTGCGAAATATACGTATTTCTACCGAGCGCTATGTAATGACGCATTACCACGTTTACAGATGAACAAAAGTGACGTAGGCAAAAAAGTGACAAATTCTTGAGATTCCTGAACTTTGTCACCTAAAATCCCCATTCCCTGAGACCAACTATAATGCCCCTGTGTTACTTCCATGACTAATAATTCTCGCCTCGTAGTGACCCGTTGCGACGGTTGGTACGGGTGTTGTCGAAAAACGTTCTAGAAAGGACACCCACACGGCCGGCCGTTGAGCGTCTACATACTTTCTTATGACAAGTACCGTATGTACTCTATACCCCACTATGAGTGAACCAAACGCTCTCAGCTTGATGATCTGGATAAGTGAGGTCCAGATATGCTAGGATGTACAGTACATATGTACTATATTGTATGCAGGCTGTTTGGAAGGAGTGGTGTTGGTGCATACGTACAGTGGGAAAATGCTTTATGTGGCGCAATTGGTTTCACAAAATTCTGGTCTATTATCCATTTTGTCGTACTAACCAATCAGCTGTGTATTGTAATGCTGTACAATAGTCATGAATTTGTTTGCAAAAATTGTGGCATAGTTAGTATTTTGGTATATTACCTGTTGGTTACTGTGCCTACCTATTGACTGATACTTGTGTTTCATGTCTTGATCAGGTGATGTGAAAATCTTGGAGCCTACCATTCCCTTCATTATCAACTACATCAAATCGATTGCTGACGATGATGATCGATCAGAGGACAACATGGCTGCCAGTGCTGGTTTGATTGGGTGAGTAGTAGGGTCCGATGGTTGTAGTATGTACTGTTGGTTGTGTGGGTAGTGGGGTCTGTTGGTTATGTGGGTAGTGGGGTCTGTTGGTTATGTGGGTAGTGTGTACTGTTGGTTATGTGGGTAGTGTGTACTGTTGGTTATGTGGGTAGTGGGGTCTGTTGGTTATGTGGGTAGTGGGGTCTGTTGGTTATGTGGGTAGTGGGGTCTGTTGGTTATGTGGGTAGTGGGGTCTGTTGGTTATGTGGGTAGTGGGGTCTGTTGGTTATGTGGGTAGTGGGGTCTGTTGGTTGTGTGGGTGGTGTGTACTGTTGGTTGTGTTGGTGGTGTGTACTGTTGGTCGTGTTGGTGGTGTGTACGTACTTCTGTGGTCTCTTCTCAAGCATACAGTTCAAGGTGTACGTGTATTTAAACTACTGAGAGGAGATAATTTGTAGTTGCATGCACCGTGTCCTTTGTAGAGAGGGTTGTTCTACTGTGTGACTGTGTCCTTATTGCAAGGTGTCCTCCTAGCAGAGGTTCCTCTTCACTACCTGTTCATTCTCCAGGAATCTTTGTATTGTAAAAGTACTTCATATCTGGACAGATTAAGCATATCAATCTTTTGCATCAAAATTCTTTCACGAAATACTTTAACAAAGCTTCCAGCATGTCAGATGATTTCTACAATAGCCTTCGTATTGTGTACTGCAGCTCTTTGTGGAGAGGTTATTGTACTGTGTCCTTATTGCAAAGTGTCCTCACATCAGAGGCTGTCTGTTCATTCTCCGGGGTCCTTATATTGTGTACTGCAGCTCTTTGTAGAGAGGTTTATTGTACGTACTGTGTCCTTATTGCAAAGTGTCCTCCCATCAGAGGTTCCACGTCAGTGAGATGTCCTGTTCCTTCTCCAGGGATCTTTGTACTGTCTACGGCAGTGAAGTGAGGACAGCCTTTGGAGGGATTCAGTCTGTGCTGAAGATGCTGGAGAAGGGGAAGGCGTCCTCCATCGAGCGCACACAATCTCTGTGTTCCTGGGCCCTCTCCAGGATCAGGGCTAAAAAGTAGTCTTGTGAGTTGCTCATGCATACTTTGTGTGCTGTGTGTGTGTGTGTGTGTGTGTGTGTGTGTGTGTGTGTGTGTGTGTGTGTGTGTGTGTGTGTGTGTGTGCATATGTTTATGTGTGCATGTGTGGTATGTGTTTGTGTTTGCATGTGTGGGTGTTTATGTATTTGTGTGTTTGTTTGTGGGTGTGTATGTGTGTGTGTGTCTGAGTGTGTGTCTGTGTGTGCGTGTGGACAGTATGTGCATGTTTGTATATACATATGTGCTTTCGTAATTCTTGCAATCTTATTCTCTGTGCATTTCTCTCGTTCCCATTCTGTAGATCTCGGGTGAAGAGTGTGTGGGAGAGAGGAGAGAACCGACTGCCGTGATCCACCTCATATTCAACACAATCATGCTTAATTTACAACGTCTGCAGTACAGGAACGAGAGCGCGAGAGGAGAGCGTGGGCTATGAGCTCAAACACACGAGTCCAACAAGTCACAAAACTATGAGTTAGCATTTTTTTCCTTTTTCTCCAGTTTTTCTTTGAAACTGTAGAAACGTAATCTGTTGTATATGTACATACATTCAAAGTGAGATCTAGTTACATCACACGACAATTATGGAGAGTATTGTGAAGGTTGTTATGTTTGCGAGAGTGTTGACAGTACAATTTAATGAATGTGAGTGTTCATCTGTTGATTGATTATCCAGCGAAAACCTCTTAAACAACAATCTCCGAAACTTTATATAGCAGACTGGTTTTGTGGGACCAAATACGTATTATGTATAGTTTGCTGTGCATATAAAATAGCTTCTGAATAGTGTAACCATTGAGACTTATAACTTCAATATAATTGCAAAATGTCTGTTATGGAGAGGTTCGGATCCAGCTAATGAAGTGACCAGCGTGCTACCATGGGGTACTAGCTGTATATAGGACTCACAAGAGGTTCAAAACAGATCTACACGTGTGCATGTACGTATATATGTATACGTATGCATGCATGTGCAGAGAAACAGACCACAAAACATGCAGTCCAGTTAAACCTATGTATATGGTGACCTGGCCACTCTTCTAGCTAGAGTGCTGCATATATAATAGTGTATTATATGCAATTTATGCATGCATGATCATGTCAATTGGATAATATATATGCATGATCATGAGAGCTATTATGATGCATGCGACCATGTACGTAGTTCTCGATCATGCAACATAGTAATTATATATATTTATATCAAATTATAATGCATCGATCATGTACTTGAGATCCACCCTTGACAGTACATGGCGCGAATCTGTACATGGCCCCCCTATTTTTTGCAACTTATATAATATTATACATAATATTCTTAATATAAATCAGAATTTAATTCGTAATAAAATAAAGGTATAATTTTGAGAACAAAAATGCATGAGTGAATATATAGGCATGAGATCATGCAGAAGGGTATAGCGAATGATCGACTATAATATTATGATCAATCACCAATTATTTATAAGTAAAGTTAATGTACAATATTGGAGACCGGCCCGCATATATATGGCTATATAAACGATTGAGCATATAGGACTACACATATTCTATTATACATGAACCTATAGACGGGTATATAGGGCTAAACAGAGTTTAGTTGGACTACATGCATGAGTGCACATTGTGCAAATTCCTACATCCTGTAGCACCTGCGTACAATATGCTGCAGCTGCACGTGCGGGATCTATTATTATATATTATATAGGAATTTGCACATTGCATGTGCACTCGAGCTCAGTCCAACTAAACTCGATCTGTTTAGATCACTATACCCGTCTAGCTCCATGTATGTGTAGCCCGATATCGTCTAGCCTAATGCCTGTCTTGCCCTTTGCCCACGTGCACCCAGCTCTATACGTAAATACCTGTTTTGCAACTTACCTTTGTTCCAATTTTTTGGGGGGATCCTTTTTTGATAAAGCCTTTTAGCACGATTCTGTGTCAATCTAGTCAAGCAGCTCAACCCAACCTTCGTTAATTCCCGCCCCCGCATGCAATTAACGAAAGTTGGGTCGAGCTGCTAGACTAATGTCAATCCTACCATGGCATTCTTTTAATTTCCCATTTTTTAAATGTTTTTTATGCACCCTTTATATATCGCATGGATCCATGTGAGTGGTATGCATCGTGATCATGCATGCATGAATTTTAATTAATAATTTAAATGCAGTAAGATTCAGTTGCAACATGCATGCGTGTCTGATCGATGATATCCTGCTCAAGGCTACATGGCTTATTATGGGGGTGGCTCCAAGCAGTTTGTACAGCTGCGCATTGTTTTGAATCCTTTGCACAAAGGAAGCCTCTAGAGCCAACCTCTGGACTAGATCTATAGACAAGTTAACAAATGACGTCATATTTCGCACGTAATGCTTTCTGTTGGCCAAAAAATTGGCACAATATACATATACTGACACGGTTTTCAATATTCTTGTTTCGTGGTGTGCATGTGTTAGTTGAGGGAATTCTCAGTAATCTGCCATTTATTACTTTATACTTTATGGCATATCAACAATCTGCTATATATTACTTTAGCTTTCATCCTGCAAGAAGACTGTCTGTACACGATTCATCTTACTTTCATTCATGTTATCTTCTTTTGGGGGGGGGGGGGGGATTTTTATATCAAACATTCTATATTGAGGAATTATCATTATTCATTGAGTCAATATGTTGGATTCGCACTTCCAGGATTACAATGAGGTCCGCCGGCGAGAAGTTCTATTTGCTTGGGGTCTGTATTTTAGGCTTATTGGGTATCCGAAAGTCCGCATTTTAGAGTGTTAATCATATATCCTTTGTATGCATGGGTCAGCGTCCGTGCGGATGGTCCGCAAAATAAAAAGTACCGTTAAATGGTACAATACTCCCACCATACTCTGCTTGAGAGGACATCGATCTCAGCATGGACGCCCTGACAGGAGTGAACAATGGCGTGCAACAGATCTAGACAAGATTGTGGCCACTACTGAGAGACACATCTAACTATACAGGATATTAGACAATGCATTGTGTTAGGTCTTATACATAGATCTATATGAGGAATAATTAATTAGAAACAAAGCATACGCCAATACACAGACGCCGGCATTGTATATTAATCAAAAAAGGCAAGAATGAACTATTGGCCGGATTACATAGATCTATATGGTATTTATTAGCATGTATTGTTATAGTAAAAAGAAAAAATTGTAATCTGGGACAAAATGTCTTATATTATTAGTGATTTACGCCAAAATGCGTGGGCGCCCAGATCGGACTTCCCCTACCGACGCAATAGTCTGGCGTAGCCGACCCAATTCTCGCTCGGCCATTTTCGGGGATTGACGTGACCGGGCGAGCGAGAATTGGGTCGGCTACGCCATACTACGCAATTATAGCTACACCCTCTCCTCCAAAATGGCTGGTGACGTTGAGGACCGGTACCCCGAGCTAGACATTGCTGTAAGCCTTATTGAGGAATCCAAGGAGGAGTTAGAGCAAACGGTGAAGTTCTGGACTATCGTACACCAAGCTCGAGAGGCAGAACTAGTAGACGACGCGTTCGTTGAGAGTCTAATGAAACAAGGATTGTCTGCCAACTCCAACGCGGCCCTTCTCTCTATGTTTATAGACAGGATAAAAGAGGAAGAATTATGGTTCAATCGTTTCCTGAATGTTCTATCCGATTCGGCAAGGTATCGACGACTAGCGAAGCAGCTAAGCAGAAGTGAGCAACCGCTCTAGTCACGGCGTGTCGTGAGCAGTTTTGCACTTTGCATTTTGTATGACGCTGTGCATGCAGGTAGTACGTCTATGCAGGTGGTACGTCTATGCAGGTGGTACGCCTATGCAGCGTTGGGTCGAGTATCTATGGACTATGGAGAGTTAGGCAGCTCTGTTTGGAGCACTGCATGGCTAAAGCTTTGCCCCCTACTTTTAATTCAGTCCTTATCATATCATCAAGTTTTGCCGATTCCCTATAATTAATCCATTACCAGTATCAAACTACCTGGATACACTCTAGTTAGTCATGGTCACATTTACAGCCCAGACCCCTTGGGGAGGGGGGGGGGGGGGGGGGCTGTGGTGTCATCACCTGAAACTGAAAGAGAAGATTGTCATCTTGGTTCATAAGACAAGACATACTTAGTCTAACTAAACTTTTAACATACCTATGAAATTTCAAATTGGTGTTGTTGACGCTTTTCTCCATTTTGGTGATGTACTTTATAGCCAGCTCACCTGGTGACATCAGTCTCCAAAAATTGCCAAGTAAGATTGGGTCAGCAATGGCAGATTATACAGAGTAAACTGGTTAATGGAATCCCGTGACACAATTGTTTCCTGATATTACAGTACTTATTAGTCTATTTCTTGATGAAAGAATCCATGATGGTGTATTTAAATTTAATTCAGTGCAGCTGGTTCACAAAATAAAATCTTTTTGTAACGTAATATTCCGTTAAGGGACTCAATTTTGTGTTAACCAATTTTCACTACCATTTTCAATAGTAAAATTTAATCTACCTTACCTTCAAAGTTGTTAATTTTAACCCTTTATCGTGGAACAAAAGTGCCCGCGAAAACGCGTTATCGTGGAAAAGCCACTATATATAGTGGCTCAACTAGTAGTCGTGGGAGATCAGCGTATCTTAGCGAAATTTGTTCAAATTTTATATGCAGACTACGTGTGGTGATAAGGGCACATGCCAGCAATTCAAGAGCTGTGGTGCACATTACAACGAAGTTATAACAAATAGAAAATAGTACAAAAAAGAACTGAAATACTGTGTTATGCGGCGATTATACAATGATATTATTATTATTTCATAACTTTACAGTCACATGGTGGTGACTGAAGGACAAACACCAAAACAATGGAGAAGCCAGAGGGTGGGGGTGGACATAAAATTTAAGGTTAAGTTAAAGTGATATTGTTACATGTAGACCTGAAAATATAAATACAGGAAAGAAGTAGATTGTAATATAAGTGAGGGATGCTGAGAGGGAAACTAAGTAGATTGTGGGAAACCATTGTGAAAAACAAGCTTGGAATAAAAATGTATGCCTGTTAGCCCATAATAATTTACAGCAATAAAATTTGGTACAAGACAGAAGGAAACAGATTCTGAAATGAAATGTAGAAACGTGGATTAGTGATGGTAAGCACTTACTAGACAACATTTAGAACAAGGGCATAGGTAATGAAATGTACATGGCAGATCTGAGCAGAAATTTTCAATAAAGTGGTCCCGAAAGGTATTATGAAGTAATTTCTTTATTGTGATGAATGGTAGTGATATGTCGATTGCTGGTAGAGAATTCCAGAGTTTGACAATGCGGTTGAAGAAGAAGTGCCTTGTGATTGTAGTGCGCCTATAGTTGAATTTGAGCTTATTTGAGGTACCAAATCTTCTTGTTGATGTTGAAAAGGTAATAAAATTGAAAATGTTGAAATTATCCGAGGGGTGCTGTAGACATTTAACTAAGAAGAGGATATCCTGTAATTCGAGCCAATACATTAGGGGTAGCATTTCCAGTTTAATCAGACGGTCCTTGTAATTGATGGCCTGTGTATAGTCTGCGGTAATGTATTTAGTTGCTCTCCTATGGGGTGCCGTTTGTAAAAAAATGGACATGAAAATGTGTACCCCTTTGTTGATATTTGCTAAATATCATGGATATTTATTAAATATCATGGATATTTGCTAAATATCCGCGATATTTATTAAATATCATGGATATTTGCTAAATATCATGGATATTTATTAAATATCATGGATATTTGCTAAATATCCACGATATTTATTAAATATCATGGATATTTGCTAAATATCATGGATATTTATTAAATATCATGGATATTTGCTAAATATCCGCAATATTTATTTAATATCATGGATATTTGCTAAATATCATGGATATTTATTAAATATCATGGATATTTGCTAAATATCCACGATATTTATTAAATATCATGGATATTTGCTAAATATCCGCGATATTTATTAAATATCATGGATATTTGCTAAATATCATGGATATTTATTAAATATCATGGATATTTGCTAAATATCCACGATATTTATTAAATATCATGGATATTTGCTAAATATCATGGATATTTATTAAATATCATGGATATTTGCTAAATATCCACGATATTTATTAACTAAATATCATGGATATTAATAAATATCCATGATATTTAGCAAATATCCATGATATTTAATAAATATCGCGGATATTTAGCAAATATCCATGATATTTAATAAATATCGCGGATATTTAGCAAATATCCATGATATTTAATAAATATCTGCGATATTTAGCAAATATCCATGATATTTAATAAATATCCATGATATTTAGTAAATATCCATGATATTTAAGTAAATATCCATGATATTTAAGCAAATATCCATGATATTTAATAAATATCGTGGATATTTAGCAAATACCCATGATATTTAATAAATATCCATGATATTTAGCAAATATCAGCAAAGGGGCACACATTTTCATGTCCATTTTTTTTACAAACGGCACCCCATACTCTCCTTTGTACTTTTTCAAGTGTAACAATATCGGATATCAGGTTAGGTCTCCAGAGTTGGGAGCAGTAGGTTAATCGACTTCTTACGAGGGTTATGAAGAGATGTTTTCTTAATTGAATAGATGAATGATGGGTGTGAATACTTCTCCTAATAAAATTTAGAGATTTGTAGGCTTGCATACAGATGGATTTGATGTGACTACTCCATAACAGGTTGCTTGATACCAGAACTCCAAGGTCTCTATGGCAGGACATTAAGGGCAAAGGCTCACCGTTTAGGTAGTATGAGGGTGCGTCGGTGGACGTTGATAGGGTAAAACGCATACATATACATTTGGATGTGTTAAGGGTCAGATTCCACTTTGTACACCACTGATGCAGGGAATCGATGTCAGATTGAAGGGATGTGGTGCTGAATTGTGATACTGCAAAAATTAACTTTGAATCATCCGCAAACAAATAAGTAGTGGAGTAATGAAGACAGCTGGGAAGATCGTTTATGTAAATTAGAAAAAGGAGAGGGCCGAGGATACTACCCTGTGGGACTCCGGAGATAACTGGAAGTCTGTTTGAGGAAGTATTGTCTATAACAGTGTAGTGGTAGCGGTTGCATAAATAATTTTTGAAAAAGAGCCATAGTGGGCCAGTTATACCTAGTTTCCACATTTTGTACAAAAGCTCATGATGGGGAACTGAGTCGAAAGCTTTCTTGAAGTCGAGATAGATGACGTCTGCTGATGATCCTTCTTCGATAGAGTTAAAGATTTCAGCATGGGATGATAATAGTTGAGTTGTGCAAGAACGATTTGAAAAGAACCCAAATTGTTTTTTTGAGATTTTAGGGCGAATGAAAGGTATGATTTTGTTGTAGACTATTGATTCCAGTACCTTGGATATGATGCATAACAAGGAGATTGGCCGGTAGTTTGTAACATTTGTTTTGTTACCACTTTTGTGAATTGGCACTATTTTGTGGGTTTTCCATTCTTGAGGTAGGCTGGCAGTTGAGTAAGATTGTTGAAACAGAGAGGTAATGATATGTAACAAAGGATGTAGACACAGTAGAAGAAGCTGGGGGCAAATGTTGTCACAGCCAGGTGATTTTTTAAGTTTAAATTTTAGATTGGAGAGGGCTTGGTAAACATCACTGGGTTCAATGGAGATGCTACTAAGTTGGTTGGTAGGTGTTGGTAGCTCTTGAACAGGTGGGAGGGAGAAGTCGCTGACAGTGAATATTGAGTTGAAGTACTTATTGAAGGCGTCAGCTTTTTCTAATGCTGATGAGAGTGGTTTGCCGTCTAGGTAGATTACGGGTGGAAGGATGTGGTCGTTGGATAGATACTTTAGGTGTGCGAATATCTTGTGGGGATTTGACTGATGTAGCTTAATGAAGTTTAGTTCGTATTGATCTTTTGTGGTTTCCATGAGAGTTTGGAGGTCCGATTCATATTTGTTTAGTGCAGCAGTCTTATGAGGATTTGGATGTTTCTTTGCTGATCTGCGCAAGGTGTGTAATTTGTTTAGTTGGTGCTTGATTTGTGGGGTAAACCATTTGGGGCTATTCTTTCTAGTACAAGGTAATGAAGGTATGAGATTATCATTGACAGACAGAAGAAGTTGCCTCAGATTATTCCACATCTCATTTACATTATGGGTTTGTTGGATGGAAGTTCCATGGCGAAGAATGTACTCAGCTATTTGAGTTGGGTCTGCTCTTGAGAATAAGGCAATTTTGTGCAAATCTGATGGATTAACATTTTTATGATGCAGAGCAGTTGTGTATGTGATGGTGATGAGGTAGTGGTCCGATTTGGTGTTGATTGTGGTCGAACTATCAATGTGGATGTTCACTACTTTGTCTGGGGTGTTTGTTAGCACTACATCCAGAATGTTACCATGAATGTGGGTTGGCTCACCTATGATTTGTATTAGGTTTAGTCTAAAAGTACAGTCGCAAAATAAGCTGCTAGGGTAGGATGATGATGTCAAAGATGACCAGTCAGTATCAGGCATGTTTAGGTCTCCCAGAACAATAATAGCATGGTCCCTAGAGAGGCCCTCCAGAGTATGTACTAATTCATGTATAAGAAGGGTGGTTGCATTTGGGGGGATGTAGACTCCACAAATGATGAGAGGGTTTTTAAGTAGTAGTTCGATGGCAATTATTTCTAGGGGTTCGGAGGTAGTAGTTAATGACATGGCTTTGCTCGGTATGTGATTTGAGATGGCCAGAAGGACTCCACCGCCCTGAGTTAATCTATCTTTTCGCCAAATTCTATAGCCATTTGGTAGAATTTCATTGTTGTGTATATCTGAGTGCAACCAAGTTTCTGTAATACAAAATATGTCAAAAGAATGGCTGTATATAAGCGACTGAAAATAGGACAATTTGTTTTTGATACTACGAGCATTCCACAGTGCTAATGATAGAGTGCTTGGTGATGGCATTGTACAGTTGGAGGTAATTGTCTTGGATCTATGTTGTCAATCAGTGTGTGGGGTATGGTGGGGCAGATCATAAGGATTATTTGTACTTGCGTTTGAGGGAGGAGTATCAGAAACAGGTTTCTCTCGGCTGTCAGTGGTGGATTTTGGGATTTGAATGTTTGATGTGGGTTGGATCACGTGTTCAGGTTGGCGATCCGCAGAATTATGCAATGTTTTACGAAGAATTTGTTTCGTCGAAATGAGGCTCTTGGCGAAAACGAAGAGTTACAAGCTCTTGCACCTTGTTACTGCTTGCAACTGTACCTTTTCGTACCCTCTGAAGAGTAATCCTTCGAAATGATGCCAAAAATCAGGAAGAAATTCCATCGTTCGACGGAATTCGCACGACAGTTTCCTTACTCGCTTCCTCAAGTGCCAGGGCTTTACCTTCAGCTGAAATTGGACGAACTACTCATTTAGGGCTTGTTTGGTACCCCACAGTGGATTTGTGCTACTTCTGGATGGTTTCTGTGGTGAAAGTAAGCTGTTCGAACAGTGAGTATTTTCACCCGTCGACGGAACGTTTATACCCTTAGATTTCGATCTATTCCAAGTTAGTGTGCGGAAATTTCCTTTAGTTAAGTATTCATTTGTGTTTCTTATAAGCTTGAGGAGCTTTAAAAATGTTAAATGTTCCGAAAGCAATGGAATTCGCTTCGAAAATGCTTGAAAAAGAAGGAGCCACTATAGTGGCTTTTCCACGACTACAGTTACGCAATTTCACCATTTAGCCCACAACAGGGATTGGTCACGCGAGAGCCACTATAGTGGCTCATCCACGATAAAGGGTTAAGGCGCATGTTTCAATTACAATCATGCAATAATATTCCTTCTGAATCCTTTTTACCGTTGATTTTTGTATACTCGATTTAAGGTCCACTCCTATATAGGTCACTAACATGCAACACAGTAACTGGTGATCCTGTGCACATGTAATGGCAAATACATATCATACCATAGTCTCGCATCGCACCGACCCTATTCTTGCCTCCATTTTTTATCATGACATCACACGGTCGCCGACCATGTGATGTCATAATAAAAAAATGGAGGCGAGATAGGGTCTGTGCAACGCGAGACTAATCATACCATACACTATGCCATTTAAATAATGAATTAATTTATAATGTATACATTATTGAGAAATTTCAATGATAATATTATAATCACACACTTATAATAAATCTTATTTAATGACAGATTATCATGAAAGATTGGCAGTGAAAAAAGGAACACATCCATCGTTGAAGCTACTAGAAATGTTAGCTGATCTCAGTGTGTGTGTGTGTGTGTGTGTGTGTGTGTGTGTGTGTGTGTGTGTGTGTGTATACATGCGTATTCAATAAATGCATGTGCACATGCATGTGAATGTGTGCATTTGTGTTCCCACGTAATACGTGACATGCGGGTTATTTGAGCTACAATTTGATTGGCTACAGACTACACAAAGCAGTAGAAACACTGAAGAGGTGTAAAGCTGAATTACAGGATGCTCTAGAGCG
Source organism: Halisarca cf. caerulea (assembly GCA_963170055.1). Lineage (NCBI taxonomy): Eukaryota > Metazoa > Porifera > Demospongiae > Chondrillida > Halisarcidae > Halisarca > Halisarca cf. caerulea. Next base: position 12,983,307 of record CAUJGJ010000397.1, read on the forward strand.
TCACGGACAAGTGTCTGTAAGTGATCAGTATTTTGTAATTGTATTTAGCCTCCATAATATTTTTGTAAACTTGTGTACTGTTTTGATTGGTTAGAAAAGATGTATTGTTGTTGTCATGCATATATACACACACACACACACAAACACACACACACACATGTACACACACACACATACACACACACACACACACACACACACACATGCACACACACACAGACACACACACACGCACATACTCGCACACACACATGCAGACACACACACATGTAGACACACACACATACTCACACACACATGCACTATTAAATGCTCTGAATGTTATCTGAGTGAGTGGTTATTTGTTGGGTAAGTTGTATGTTTATTGATGTGTACTGCTATGATTTGACTTATTGTAGGTCCAACACTGTGTTGATGCGTTAGGATTAGCAGTTGATCATCTTCAATCGGAAGTAAGAAGTACTGAAGCACGGAGTCCTAAAGTTGATGACAAGCCTGGTCTAGTGGAGAAGCTTAAGGTCCTGCCAAGCAAAACTGATCATGTTCAATCCACTCATCCTCCCAGAGTTACCAGAGATCAGTCCTCATCACAGTGAGTTGTTGTTTGCTACTTTGTCATATATGCAAGATGCAGTTTGTGCACAACATTCGATGTTGTGGCTACGAAAACAGTATTTGTCCAAAATCTAAAATATAATTGGGAAATGGCCACCACGTGGAAGTGAGTCAATGTTGGAAACTTATAGGATAACATAATGTCATGGCGTTGCTCTGCTCTAATACTGTATGTGTGCCAAGAAGGGAATGTGCAGGTGAAGGACAAGCAAATTTCAACGTTAACCATTTCCATCTTTTGTGTACATGTCCTGTAGATCTCTTGTTGTGAGGAGCAAGAGACACAAGTCCAGAGCTAAAGACGACAGTGTCACTGCACAGCATCCTGAACGGTCCCAATGGTAAGGAATCAGGCATATCTGGCAGCTAATGTAGTGCAGTTGGTTATACGTATGTACCCACTGATTGACTGAATTTGCTGTCTTGGTTTGTTAGGGAATATTCTGAAGTACAAGTGGTCCATGAAGTGTTGAAACGTAACCGTGGTTACTTAGAGCTGAAAATCCCTATAGATGCCATCATACCCCAACTCCATGCCCAAGATCTACTGCTGGACTACGAGTATGCTGAGGTGACATCTCAGCCTTTCCCCATCAAAAAGAACCGATCACTCATTGATGCTTTTCTAAAGAAAGCTCCATCCATATTTTATCAGTTTTGCTCAATCCTAGAAGGTCAACATGGCTATGAGTACATAGCACACCACTTGCTAAGGGAGGTCCGAGATCTTGATCCAAACATCCCACTGGAGGACAAGGTGAGATGTATACATGTGGGAGCATTTCTTTGCAATGTCCTTCAGTGAGGACCCACTCCAGTGTGGACCCACTCCAGTGAGGACCCACTCCAGTGAGGACCCACTCCAGTGAGGACCCACTCCAGTGAGGACCCACTCCAGTGAGGACCCACTCCAGTGAGGACCCACTCCAGTGAGGACCCACTCCAGTGAGGACCCACTCCAGTGAGGACCCACTCCAGTGAGGACCCACTCCAGTGAGGACCCACTCCAGTGTGGACCCACTCCAGTGAGGACCCACTCCAGTGTGGACCCACTCCAGTGAGGACCCACTCCAGTGAGGACCCACTCCAGTGAGGACCCACTCCAGTGAGGACCCACTCCAGTGTGGACCCACTCCAGTGTGGACCCACTCCAGTGAGGACCCACTCCAGTGAGGACCCACTCCAGTGAGGACCCACTCCAGTGAGGACCCACTCCAGTGAGGACCCACTCCAGTGAGGACCCACTCCAGTGAGGACCCACTCCAGTGAGGACCCACTCCAGTGTGGACCCACTCCAGTGAGGACCCACTCCAGTGTGGACCCACTCCAGTGTGGACCCACTCCAGTGAGGACCCACTCCAGTGTGGACCCACTCCAGTGAGGACCCACTCCAGTGTGGACCCACTCCAGTGAGGACCCACTCCAGTGAGGACCCACTCCAGTGAGGACCCACTCCAGTGAGGACCCACTCCAGTGAGGACCCACTCCAGTGAGGACCCACTCCAGTGAGGACCCACTCCAGTGAGGACTCCCTCCAGTGAGGACCCACTCCAGTGCGGACCCACTCCAGTGAGGACCCACTCCAGTGAGGACCCACTCCAGTGAGGACCCACTCCAGTGAGGACCCACTCCAGTGAGGACCCACTCCAGTGAGGACCCACTCCAGTGAGGACCCACTCCAGTGAGGACCCACTCCAGTGAGGACTCCCTCCAGTGAGGACCCACTCCAGTGCGGACCCACTCCAGTGAGGACCCACTCCAGTGAGGACCCACTCCAGTGAGGACCCACTCCAGTGAGGACCCACTCCAGTGAGGACCCACTCCAGTGAGGACCCACTCCAGTGAGGACCCACTCCAGTGAGGACCCACTCCAGTGTGGACCCACTCCAGTGTGGACCCACTCCAGTGAGGACCCACTCCAGTGAGGACCCACTCCAGTGTGGACCCACTCCAGTGAGGACCCACTCCAGTGTGGACCCACTCCAGTGAGGACCCACTCCAGTGAGGACCCACTCCAGTGAGGACCCACTCCAGTGAGGACCCACTCCAGCGAGGACCCACTCCAGCGAGGACCCACTCCAGCGAGGACCCACTCCAGCGAGGACCCACTCCAGCGAGGACCCACTCCAGCGAGGACCCACTCCAGCGAGGACCCACTCCAGCGAGGACCCACTCCAGCGAGGACCCACTCCAGCGAGGACCCACTCCAGCGAGGACCCACTCCAGCGAGGACCCACTCCAGTGAGGACCCACTCCAGTGAGGACCCACTCCAGTGAGGACCCACTCCAGTGTGGACCCACTCCAGTGAGGACCCACTCCAGTGAGGACCCACTCCAGTGTGGACCCACTCCAGTGTGGACCCACTCCAGTGAGGACCCACTCCAGTGTGGACCCACTCCAGTGAGGACCCACTCTAGTGTGGACACTTTAATATACTTTTTGTATGGATTCATTGCGCAGACTAAAGAGATAGTGTACATGCTGTAGTGCAGGGCTTCCTTTAGGGAAGTGCCCCCCTTGGTAAAATCCTCCCCCCTCCCCTTGAAATTAAGTGGATAGTGTGTTGAGAAACCAAATTAGCCCGCATGCTGAAGTCAGCACTAAAGTCAATCAATCAAACCTCAACAACATGAGAACCCTCTTTGAAGAGGCCACATGCAACTTTTCATGAATTTCCCTTATCATGAGGGGGGAATGAAAACTGTGTAGACATGTGCCCGCATACCTCGAAGTTTCTTTTGTGACTACATGCTGTTGTTACGCAAAACCCACAATGTGTACGTACTTAAAAATAAGTGCTAGCATATTGCTTTGTGGCAGTTTCCTGGTAGTGGCAGTACCGTATATCAGGAAAAATATATAATATGTATTGGCGATCATTAAATTTGGCAATTTGCACAAGATCAGTCTGTAATTAAGTATTGGCTAAAATTAATTCTGGCAGTTGCACAGCAAGGAGAGAATATAGCAAGTATATAGGTCTACGAAAATTTGGTGATAGAAATTTGGCAATTTTGATCCTGACTGCCAAACCACCAAATTTAATATGTCACCAATGTTTCCAGATATACAGTTCTGCAGGGGAGGAAGGTAGCTTTAGTCAGGGGGCACAGCTACTTCAGTTCTGATCAAGCTAGAAATGTGCATAGTAGTATGACCTGCTATACTCTGAGAACCCATGACATATCCTTTAATGAAGGATTCCAACATTGGCAGTTGTTGCTCAAAAATACAGTTGTAAGGAAATTTTTCAAAAGCCCTTGCGAATATGTGTGGGACACTGACCCCAAAATGAAGTCCACAGTTCCACCACCTACGTATGTATAATGCATTTATTATTCATTGCTGTCAAAAAATCCCCAATGATAAGCGAAGAGCCTCAATCTAAGTTCCCTTTGGGAGCATGTCCTCAATACCATATATACACTTTAGTTTTTGCACAACTAAACTTTCGCGGTATTTGCAGATTTTCAGCCATCCGTAAAACTTAATACCCACTAAATTTACATTGGGCTTTTGTGCAATGGCAAAACATGGCCGTCCATGAATATAAAAAATAACATATAAATCACTTAAATAAGCCAAGATCCATGAAAGTTTCACCTGCAAAAATTGAAGTGTATACAGTATAACTTAGGCACATGCATAGATATATGGCTTTGCCCCCCTTCCTTCACAAGGGGGCCTTTGCCCCCCCCCCCTAGGGATGATTTCTAAATGAAGGCCTGTAGTGTACATGTACAATGTGATGGGCAGTACTTTTCTTATTTTTGTATTAAATTTTGTACGTGTGCATGTATGAGTGTGTGCTTTATGACATGTGGGTGCATGTGCGTGTGTGTGTGTGTGTGTGTGTGTGTGTGTGTGTGTGTGTGTGTGTGTGTGTGTGTGCTGTGTGTGTGTGTGTGTGTGTGTGTGTGTGTGTGTGTGTTCATATCATATTATGTATATGTATATTTCTGTGTACATGGTGTGTGTACATGTGTCAATCTCTTGCTCATTGGATGTGCAGACTAGTGCTTACAGTGTGGTTTGTGTTCGCATTTTAGATGAAGACTTTTGGAATCACCTGGTCCCCAGGGCCAAAGAGAAGTGGTCCACCTACTAAGGACGTCCCCCAAACAGTGGATGCTCTTGTCGACGGAGATCTGCTGAAAAAATCAATGCAGTCTATCATTGACAAGCAGGTATGACCTAGAGTGGATATGCATGTAACCCAATATCTGGTATACGTATATCGACACATGCCTATACAAGGCCGTAGGAGCTAGTATGGCTGGTAGGGTTCTGGCCGTACCACTTTTTGGTCGAAACAAAGTTAATTTGCTATTTAAACCATATTATCCAAGAAAATACTTAGTTCGATTTTCCAAATTCCAGTTTCTAACCTTCGAAAATGGCAAACAATCTTCATGCCGATTTTCGCCATTTTATTGTGACGTCATGAAGCATCATAGGCAACCACATACATTATAAGTCCATTGTCTACAGAAATACTCCAGATATACCACTTTATTTAGCTGTTATAAGCAGTTTTCTATGAGATACCAGCTTGCTTAAAATCATAAACAAACTTTATACCTGTACCCCCCCCCCCCCCCCCCCCCCCAGTGCATTAGTATTGCTTAGAAATGGCCTTATCACTTTAAAATGCTTCCGACGGGCCTGCTATATATATATGTTGCACTCACACACACGCACACACACGCACACGCACACACACACACACACACACACACACACGCGCGCACGCATGCACGCACACACATGTTCAGCCATTCGCATGCACTCCTTGTTACATTAATTCTATACAGATGGAAATGGCTGAAGACGTCAAACGAGTCCATCAAATAGAGGTGTCCCAACTCAAGGAAACTGTTTCTGTAAGTACTTTAAATTGGTGTGTATGTACGTTCTCTGTTTATTGACTTGTGTGAATTTCTTTAGGAAGCTAAAGACAAAGTGGATGTGGTGAAGGCAGAATGCACTGCTTTAGTCCAACAAATGGAACAAGGAAAAGTGGACAGTTCAGGTCATGTCTCTGCTGTAGGTCTTTACTATGTACCTGTCAGTACACAACCACTCAGTGCTTTGGTATACTAACCACTCAGTGCTTTGGTATACTAACCACTCAGTACTTTGGTATACTAGCCACTCAGTACTTTGGTATACTAACCACTCAGTACTTTGGTATACTAACCACTCAGTACTTTGGTATACTAACCACTCAGTACTTTGGTATACTAACCACTCAGTACTTTGGTATACTAACCACTCAGTACTTTGGTATACTAGCTGGTGTTATGCTAGCTAGGACTACTGCAAGCCTTGCAAGTGCTCTACACTAACTGCAACTACTTTCATACATTCATAGAAGTTGACTATTTCTGAATCACAGTTGTCTAACACAGTTCTTGTGGCGACAACTTCTGAATCACTGTAACAGTTCTTCTGTATAGTGCATATATACTGAGTGCCTATCCCCCTGAGTGCCTATCCCCGAGTGCCTATCCTTCTGATTGCCTATCCCTCTGAGTGCTGAGTGCTTATCCCTCTGAGTGCTTATCTTACTGACATTATATACATTTTGGCAAAGTTTCAGCCATGGTTTTATCCTGAAGGATAAAACCATGGCTGAGACTGCCTAAATGCAGCGAATTTTCTTCAAAATTGCAACGAAGGCGAAAAATACAAAGCCAAAGGATAAAACTTCTTCGTATACCTGATACCGTTGTTGCAGAGATGAACTATTATATTCACAAGTAATTCGGGACGAGGGGCAGCAGCCCCACGGGTTTCTTACCCGAATTACTTGTTTCACCGATGTCCAAAGCTCAAGGGCTGGTGACAAATTCCTTGCAGCTGATACCTCGTGCTAGTACCTCCCACACAGCATGTGTGTAAAATCCCTGGGCCTTCACTAGTTATCACTAACAACCTCTTCATATTTCACAAAGGCATTTATTGACCCAACCACATCAAAGGATCCACCCACTCATATTTGTGTAATAACTGTGAGCCCCTTTTTTTAGTTTTTAGGCCTCATAAGGTGTTATCTGAGGCTGTTTTAGGCCACTTGAAGCAGTTTCTGAATACAGTACACAGATCAGTCTGTTGTAATTGTTCATGTGTGTTACAGTTATGTAGAAAAGAAACCCTATATACATATTAGTACAGTCACACCTCATTTATCCGACAATGCACTGATTTATATCTAAAAAAATTCATTTATCCAAACATGCTGTTTTGAATCCCAACACTAAGCTGTGTACCATCTACCATGGTATGTACAACACTTGGCTTATCCCATCCATTTCGTGAGGAACAGACGTGGTTGGATTTATGAAGGCCACTGTGTATATTCCCTGTACTACAGCATACTAGACTCTCTGTACTGTATGCACTACAGTGGTATTGTGGCCCTACCTTTACTACGGCCACACACACCTGTATCTTGTGTACACCTACTAGACAACCCTGCTATGTTCTACTCATCACCTGATCATCCACAATACCCACACATACACTACTTGCTTGTCCACACACGCATCCGAGCTCTACTTGCTTGTCCACTTGCACCCTCTACTTGCTTGTCCACACATGTCCCCTCTACTTGCTTGTCCACACATGCACCCTCTACTTGCTTGTCCACACATGCACCCTCTACTTGCTTGTCCACACATGCACCCTCTACTTGCTTGTCCACATGTCCCCTCTACCTGCTTGTCCACACATGCACCCTCTACTTACATGTCCACACATGCACCCTCTACTTGCTTGTCCACATGCACCCTCTACTTGCTTGTCCACACATGCACCCTCTACTTGCTTGTCCACATGTCCCCTCTACCTGCTTGTCCACACATGCACCCTCTACTTACATGTCCACACATGCACCCTCTACTTGCTTGTCCACATGCACCCTCTACTTGCTTGTCCACACATGCACCCTCTACTTGCTTGTCCACATGTCCCCTCTACCTGCTTGTCCACACATGCACCCTCTACTTACATGTCCACACATGCACCCTCTACTTGCTTGTCCACATGCACCCTCTACTTGCTTGTCCACACATGCACCCTCTACTTGCTTGTCCACACATGCACCCTCTACTTACTTGTCCACATGCACCCTCTACTTGCTTGTCCACATGTACCCTCTACTTGCTTGTCCACATGCACCCTCTACTTGCTTGTCCACATGCACCCTCTACTTACATGTCCACACATGCACCCTCTACTTGCTTGTCCACACATGCACCCTCTACTTGCTTGTCCACATGTACCCTCTACTTGCATGTCCACACATGTACCCTCTACTTGCTTGTCCACATGTACCCTCTACTTGCATGTCCACACATGTACCCTCTACTTGCTTGTCCACACATGCACCCTCTACTTGCTTGTCCACATGCACCCTCTACTTGCTTGTCCACATGCACCCTCTACTTGCTTGTCCACATGTACCCTCTACTTGCCTGTCCACATGCACCCTCTACTTGCTTGTCCACATGTACCCTCTACTTGCTTGTCCACACATGCACCCTCTACTTGCTTGTCCACACATGCACCCTCTACTTACTTGTCCACATGCACCCTCTACTTGCTTGTCCACATGTACCCTCTACTTGCTTGTCCACATGCACCCTCTACTTGCTTGTCCACATGCACCCTCTACTTGCTTGTCCACATGTACCCTCTACTTACATGTCCACACATGCACCCTCTACTTGCTTGTCCACATGTACCCTCTACTTGCATGTCCACACATGTACCCTCTACTTGCTTGTCCACATGTACCCTCTACTTGCATGTCCACACATGTACCCTCTACTTGCTTGTCCACACATGCACCCTCTACTTGCTTGTCCACATGCACCCTCTACTTGCTTGTCCACATGCACCCTCTACTTGCTTGTCCACATGTACCCTCTACTTGCCTGTCCACATGCACCCTCTACTTGCTTGTCCACATGTACCCTCTACTTGCTTGTCCACACATGCACCCTCTACTTGCTTGTCCACACATGCACCCTCTACTTGCTTGTCCACACATGCACCCTCTACTTGCTTGTCCACACATGCACCCTCTACTTGCTTGTCCACACATGCACCCTCTACTTGCTTGTCCACATGTACCCTTTCCAACTATTTCTCTTGTTCAAACACACCTCTACTTTTAATGACCACACCCATTTTCTTCACATGTAGCTTCAGGGGAAGATTCAAGAAATTATACAGGTACAATATACAGAGCATATATACATGTGTCACCATGCATGCTTGTTACTCCAGCTGAATTGGATGCTATCCATAGACTCATCAATATACATGTATATACACTCTAACCTTGTAGTGTAGAGAATGTAATACTTGTAGCACATGATTTTCATGTGATGTTTCATAATAATATTATATGCTAAATGAAATCAATGTAGGCCTGTGAGGATGTTCAAACTCAGAAATCAGCCGACGAAGATTCATCATTTGAAACACTAATCCGTGCTATGGTGTGTGTGTGTGTGTGTGTGTGTGTGTGTGTGTGTGTGTGTGTGTGTGTGTGTGTGTGTGTGTGTAGGCATGTAGACACAGTACATCTGCACTCAACTGCCATGCATTGTTGAATGCACAGCATGTCAAAATGATATTCATAGAACCTGGAACGTCGAATTGGTCAACTGACCACTGCACTTGAGGAGAAGGAGAGAGAGTTGCAGATTTGGAAGGGAACAGCAGAGAGAAGGGAGGAGATGTAAGTACATGTGTATTGTGGTTGTATTTAATACCTTCTGCATGGTTAATGAAAAAGGGTCTCACATTAATATTGATTTGTTATTGTAAATGTCTATATAAATACAGATTCGAATATCCAGTATTATGCAATTTTGATTAGCACAATATCATTCATTGTCATGCAGGCTGCTTGAGTCCCGGAGTAACTACAGTGACCTGGAGAGGGAACACAAGAAGTTGAGAAGTAGCAAGGAGAAAGAGATTGAAACTCTTCAGAATAAATGGGAAACATCTCAAGAGACGACTGCAGCAGTTACTAGAGAGTATGTACATGCACTGTATGTACGAATGTACACAACTACAATGTATACTATACAGTACCTCAGGATCAGGGCATCCAGGGATCTTACTTATAAACTAGGAGGATGGAACTGAAAGTAACAATCCCATCCAGAGTACTTGCCACGTGTACTGTAGCTGCTTCCATCTTCTGGTCAATGAGAAAGGGCCTCACATTAATCATAAATTTTATTAACGTCTATATATATATACAAATTTATCCTGTGTCATGCATTGTGGATGAATGAATTGTCATGTATGCAGGCTGCTTGAGTCCCGGAGTAAATACAGTGACCTGGAGAGGGAACACAAGGAGTTGAGAAATAACAAGGAGAAAGAGATCAATAGTCTTCAGAATAAATGGGAAACATCTCAAGAGACGACTGCAGCAGTTACAAACAAGTACATACTTTATATATGTACATTCTCAGAGTGGCATGGCATGTATAATAGCTGTTACCTTATTCCAGAGCTAAAATAGCTGCCTGTCATCTGCCATTGTCTGAACAAACATTAATATGGCTGACAAAAATTGAATTGGGTCAGCCATTTGGCTGAGTCTACTAAAACTGAGAGCTGAGTCTCTGTTATCAGCTATTACAGTCGAGCGTCAATTTGTTGTGCCAATCTCAAGGTTCAGTACTAAAGATTCCTTTGTGTAAGTACATACATAATCAGTGATGGTCAGAAATGGCTGACCAGTCTTCAAAATGTCCTACCAGTATAACACTGGGTCAGCCGTTTGTCCTAGCAAATGTCAAATGCATGTTGTTTCTACGGTAACCACTGTTATTACAAACAGACATTGCTGGAATGGAGTGATCATAAACATTGGGCAGTCTTCTTTTCATAGGCTACCCTAGCCTTCTATTTAGGGGCCTAGTTGCAATGCGTATGTCTTCAACGTAGTGTTTACACTGGTCATGTGTCTGTCCAGGCTGTCTGCATCTCAGGAGAGATACAAGAGTCTAGTAGCAGAGCATGAGAAACTGAGCCACCAGCACAAGGAGTTGAGGCAAGTGGATCAGAAGCTGAGGCAAGAGCATGCTCACAATGTAGCAAAGCATGAAAAGATGATTGAGAACAGTGGACAGGAGATCAAGGAGCTTAAATCTAAGTAAGTATATATAATCATGAATGTGAAGGCATGCACACATGGCCGGCCGAGATTTCTGTCCTTTGATTTGGAACTTAACAGGAATCTTGAGTCCTTTCTACTAAAATCTATGATTTGCAGTTAATAAATCGACTGAGCAATTTTACATTTGAGGGCTTGTTATCTTGCAACATAATGCTAATCACATCTAGGCTACGGAAAAAGCAGCCATTTTGTTACTATACATACACAGGGTGTTATAACCGTCTGTGGCTCACTTGGATTGTGGGTGTTGCTTGTTTTCTACGTCATCAATTAGCGGCTGTTCTTGATGCATCATTTAGCGTCTTCTGGATGATGTTTGAAAGTTCACAAACTAAAAGAATGGGAGGAGATGACCACTTTGGTGATGATGCGCCTACATATACGTACGTGAAACGTCACGAAAATGGCTGGATTTCCGAGATTGAAAGTTCACCAGCTTTGCTGCGGGTCAAAATTTCTTTTGAACATTGTGCTTCCTGCTTTTGTCTGTCTGGCATATGTCAAAATTTTGAAAATCGCTTGGGGAAAGTGTTATAATCAGGTATTTCTTTACTGCATGCACATTTTATTAGCAATTTTTTGCTTCTCGAAGGGCAGAAGAACAGGTTTTGCCTATAACTTTTGTTATGTTGGTTGTAACTTGCTCCCCAAGCAATTTTCGTATGGTTCGCTACTTTGTCCTTCTTCTGATGTTAATTTCATGAAAATCCTTGATCATTATACCCCGCGGCAAAGGCAAAGTTCGTAGAAAACAACATCATTTCAGCGTTGTTTTGTCTTCCTTTGAGAAAGAGTTACCGTTATATTTATAGCTTCTTAGCAGCTAACATATGTGTAACTTTAATCTGATATGTAGATTTAGCTCCCATCTATATTCGTATTTAGAAGACAACGTCAAGTATATCTGTACAACTTCTCAGCGACTGCCATTTTGTGGTTTTTCTCACGGGTAGTTATAAATACCCTGTGTAGTAGTTTCTTTTGCATAACAATAATAAACACAGTCCTACTGCAGAACTATTGATTCTACTAATGTCAGAACTGCAGATTTTTAATAAAGGTTGTAAAGAGCATTGCAATTGATGAATATCTTGGCTCTCACAAAGTTGGACTCTGATTGAAATTATAAACTTGTTTTATTTTCGTTATCTGAGTTTAGTACACACCATTGAAATAAACAAATGATTGTATTCACATGATACTACGTATCGTGAATTCTTGGCATTAAAATATGTCAACTGCTCCGGGATACATCACATACCACTCAGTGTGTCCTCATGAGTGTTGGTTGTGAAGTAGAGGTAGGAACTTAAAACTCAGTCTGAATGATACCGATCAATTCAGTTGATGTTGTTGTTTTTACTTTTTCTAATCCCTGCATATGACATTGTGCTATTTCATTTTGTTATAGTGAATATAATATCCCCTGAAGGTAGTACTCAATAGTAGCAAGTAACTTTAAAGTAATTCCTGGGTTGCCAGATTCCCTATGACAGTTGTGACATACAGTGATTCTGTATACTGGGTCCCATACGTACATTGTCGTCAAAATCCAACATTTATTATGTGCATGTTTGCCAATGGCTTGCTAAGAATCAATACATGCATGACTTGATAATCTGACAACCTCTGTAATCTGACATCTATTCTGAGGCCCTGGGAGTGTCGGATTGGGGAAGTTGTATTGCTACTTTTAAAATTTGTTTGTTTTCTGGAAAGTTGTCATGCTCCCCCTAATAGCAATCAATACTTGTTATTGAGTGCAGTATAGAATGTGCTTAGTGAGTGCTTTTGAGGGTGACTCCTAGTCTGCCCGCCCTGGTTGCAGTGATACCATCAAAGGTGCCGAGTAGGACAACAACTTGTTCGTTCATGACCTGTACACTACATGGGTGGTACGTTTGGGGGGTGCTGGTGGCTCAGTAGGTTAGCACTTGAAGTTAAGCAGAGAGCAGAAGGCACCATGCCACCTGTGTGCCATGCATTTGGCGTTTTTTTCCCTGCACCCCCCTGCCAGCAGCTTGGGAATGGAAGAGAACATGACCTACTGCAGCCACCAAACAAATTCTAATTTGATTTAATGTGATTGTGTGTGTGAGTGAGTGTGTGGGATACTGGGGGCCTTAATAGTAGCCTCTGGCTAATGGCTCACCCAGTTTAAATAAGAAATATATATATGTTCCATACAGACATACAGCTACAGGTGGATGCATGACCTAAGTTCCTAACCTCACCCAAAGTCAGGGGGTTTGAGGGTTCAACTGAACCCCATAACCTAAGGGGTTCCTTACCAAAATACTGTCATTGTTCAGAACTCATAAAGACTTTCTATTATTCACTATTCACTCAATTAGTATACACTTGAATTATCAATTGAAAGTTCTCCATAGCTATAAATTCCCTCCCAGAAAGTGTTTCTAATCAATTGCAGCAGCCATTTTTTACTAAAAAATCAGTCATCTAGTATGGAACAGAGCTCTTTGATGATCATTTGACTGATCGGTTCATCCATTGATGATGTACATATGTGGGTTGTATGAAATGCCATAAGAACCCCTGCCTTGATGGCTGCATGGCTACAGGCCTGGTTCCTATAGTGATGTCCACCTCTTTTTGTGGCAAGCTATTTTGGATCTAGCAGTTATCTCGAGCTTTGTTGGCGTAAAGTGTCCAGAAGAACCAGAAGAAAGATAAATAGAAGACTTTCTATCGACCATTTCACAGTAGACCATTTCACACCTTTTGTCAAGTTCGCTATGATCATCAAGTTAACAGTCAGTGTTGAACATCAGTTTGACTACATAGCTAGACCAGAATACAAGTAAAAAGAACGTTCAAGTGTTCTTTTTCGATCCTCGTCGCATCATATATACTCTTACCTGGTTAGAGTATCTATGGTCGCATAGTCCACGAGTTGATGTCTGACCATCAACCATATTCTCATATATATCACTAAGACTTTATTACATCTACATAAATATGGTTGTAAAGCTTTATTGAATTGAATTGAATTGAACACACTTCAAACATACGTAGCGGCGGCCATTTTTAGGCACCGGACGTCACTATTCGGTGCGCCCGCACTTAATGAAATTCATAGGATGGCCTGACAGTTCATGATGGCATAAGCTGCTAATATAAGGCCCATTAGAGGTCACTTTTTGATTCAGCAGATGGAGGTGTGAATGATGGCAACCAGTGGTAGCAAGAGCTAGAAAGGCTTAGGAAAGATTTCTAATAATGTTGTGTAGTATTGTGCCAATGGACAGTAATATCCATGGGGCTAACAGCTCATGATAACAACGTCCCCTATGATATCTCATTCCCCTATGATGTACAGGGGACAGTGTGCACCAGTAGCCATTGTAAGCTCTTTATTCACTGCTTGTCACATGGAATTGTGCACAGACTGGAGAGAATGAGCAAGGAGAACTCTGAACTGAGATTACTGCTTGAAAAGGAAGGACAGAATAAGAATGAACTGAATGTAGAAAACTGTATGTCCAACACAAGTAAAGAAGTGAGTTTTTCTTATTTAATCATTACCACCTCAAATACTTTCCACTCATTGATCTTAAGTGTTGAAAGTGCATGTATTTCTTCTCTTTCTCTATCCATTGACGTAATATTCCACTCACCGTATTATGTACATTCTCAGGAGGTTCGTTGTTGTCTTGTCCCATGTTTTGAGTGTGTGTTTCTGTTGAAAGTGCATGTATTTCTTCTCTTTCTCTATCCATTGACGTAATATTCCACTCACCGTATTATGTACATTCTCAGGAGGTTCGTTGTTGTCTTGTCCCATGTTTTGAGTGTGTGTTTTCTGTTGAAAGTGCATGTATTTCTTCTCTTTCTCTATCCATTGACGTAATATTCCACTCACCGTATTATGTACATTCTCAGCCGGTGAGTTGTTGTCTTGTCCCTTGTTTTGAGTGTGTGTTTTCTGTTGAAAGTGCATGTATTTCTTCTCTTTCTCTATCCATTGACGTAATATTCCACTCACCGTATTATGTACATTCTCAGTGGGTGAGTTGTTGTCTTGTCCCATGTTTTGAGTGTGTGTTTTCTGTTGAAAGTGCATGTATTTCTTCTCTTTCTCTATCCATTGACGTAATATTCCACTCACCGTATTATGTACATTCTCAGTTGGTGAGTTGTTGTCTTGTCCCATGTTTTGAGTGTGTGTTTTCTGTTGAAAGTGCATGTATTTCTTCTCTTTCTCTATCCATTGACGTAATATTCCACTCACCGTATTATGTACATTCTCAGCCGGTGAGTTGTTGTCTTGTCCCATGTTTTGAGTGTGTGTTTTCTGTTGAAAGTGCATGTATTTCTTCTCTTTCTCTATCCATTGACGTAATACTCCACTCACCGTATTATGTACATTCTCAGCCGGTGAGTTGTTGTCTTGTCCCATGTTTTGAGTGTGTGTTTTCTGTTGAAAGTGCATGTATTTCTTCTCTTTCTCTATCCATTGACGTAATATTCCACTCACCGTATTATGTACATTCTCAGTGGGTGAGTTGTTGTCTTGTCCCATGTTTTGAGTGTGTGTTTTCTGTTGAAAGTGCATGTATTTCTTCTCTTTCTCTATCCATTGACGTAATATTCCACTCACCGTATTATGTACATTCTCAGCCGGTGAGTTGTTGTCTTGTCCCATGTTTTGAGTGTGTGTTTTCTGTTGAAAGTGCATGTATTTCTTCTCTTTCTCTATCCATTGACGTAATACTCCACTCACCGTATTATGTACATTCTCAGTGGGTGAGTTGTTGTCTTGTCCCATGTTTTGAGTGTGTGTTTTCTGTTGAAAGTGCATGTACTTCTTCTCTTTCTCTATCCATTGACGTAATATTCCACTCACCGTATTATGTACATTCTCAGTTGGTGAGTTGTTGTCTTGTCCCATGTTTTGAGTGTGTGTTTTCTGTTGAAAGTGCATGTATTTCTTCTCTTTCTCTATCCATTGACGTAATATTCCACTCACCGTATTATGTACATTCTCAGCCGGTGAGTTGTTGTCTTGTCCCATGTTTTGAGTGTGTGTTTTCTGTTGAAAGTGCATGTATTTCTTCTCTTTCTCTATCCATTGACGTAATATTCCACTCACCGTATTATGTACATTCTCAGCCGGTGAGTTGTTGTCTTGTCCCATGTTTTGAGTGTGTGTTTTCTGTTGAAAGTGCATGTATTTCTTCTCTTTCTCTATCCATTGACGTAATATTCCACTCACCGTATTATGTACATTCTCAGTTGGTGAGTTGTTGTCTTGTCCCATGTTTTGAGTGTGTGTTTTCTGTTGAAAGTGCATGTATTTCTTCTCTTTCTCTATCCATTGACGTAATATTCCACTCACCGTATTATGTACATTCTCAGCCGGTGAGTTGTTGTCTTGTCCCATGTTTTGAGTGTGTGTTTTCTGTTGAAAGTGCATGTATTTCTTCTCTTTCTCTATCCATTGACGTAATATTCCACTCACCGTATTATGTACATTCTCAGCGAGTGAGTTGTTGTCTTGTCCCTTGTTTTGAGTGTGTGTTTTCTGTTGAAAGTGCATGTATTTCTTCTCTTTCTCTATCCATTGACGTAATATTCCACTCACCGTATTATGTACATTCTCAGTGGGTGAGTTGTTGTCTTGTCCCATGTTTTGAGTGTGTGTTTTCTGTTGAAAGTGCATGTATTTCTTCTCTTTCTCTATCCATTGACGTAATATTCCACTCACCGTATTATGTACATTCTCAGTTGGTGAGTTGTTGTCTTGTCCCATGTTTTGAGTGTGTGTTTTCTGTTGAAAGTGCATGTATTTCTTCTCTTTCTCTATCCATTGACGTAATATTCCACTCACCGTATTATGTACATTCTCAGCCGGTGAGTTGTTGTCTTGTCCCATGTTTTGAGTGTGTGTTTTCTGTTGAAAGTGCATGTATTTCTTCTCTTTCTCTATCCATTGACGTAATGTGCACACAAAATTATCAGAGAGTGAGTTGTTGTGTTTGCATGAGAGGGACGTATTTTGTTATTTTCTACAGTTTACAACTGTTTATAGTATTTAAAATTAACAACTACTATACTATGTTGCTATTTATATAGGGTTACTATGATCCACGTGAGCTGAGCCAGGTTGATGCTGACAAGTAAGGCCAATTTACTCTGTTGATTAGCTCCCATCAATTCGGTGTACCACAACTTGTGATAGCAAACCTTTAGCAAGTGCTTATTACAGGACAGTTGTTTGACCCATATAGCATCCGTTACTGGTACATAACAGTACGAATACCTTGGTACGATTATTATTGTTCAATCAGTTTAGTTTTTTAGTTGTGTGTACCTGAAGAAGTCCAAGTGAGCGAAACGTTGTACAATTGAATGATTGTTGATGAAAATTATGCTTCATCTGTCCAAAGTTAAAACTTATCCTAAACGATTATTATTATTTGAAATCTGTGATATCATGCAAATATTCAAACCATACAGAAGCCTTTTTTGCCACTGCGAGAAGCAAACTTAGCTCTGTAGCAGAGAAAGTCTTCTTTAACAATTCTTACTGCCAATTCTTTTCTTAAACTCGATTTTTAGCATTCAGATTGGTTCGTCGAATGTCTGCCCAAAGTCCACGAACGGATGCTATAATTGTTAGGACATAGGCACTAAATATTGACAGACTACTGTTGCTTTTACTCATCCCTTTTCAGAGAGTTGCAGGAGAAGGCTACTAATGGTGAACATCTTGTGTGGAAAGAAGAAGGAGATCTGAAACTAGGCATCTGGCAGGATGGAATGTGCTACCACTTGCAAATCTACCAGAAGCAGGTTTGTTGTGAGCCTAATGTGTCTACCACTCATATGGTGATGGGGTAGGTAGGGTTACGAGGCTAGTACAGTTTATCTTACTCAGTGCATGTACTGTACTACTTGATCCCTTAAATTACAAATTACACACAACAGTGTTCATAGAAATCTGTACTTAGCTTTAGGTGTCCATAACTATATTATATATATCCTCACTCTAGTGTAGACAGGGCATGCACTACTCCCTGGATGTTAACTGTCAGGACAGCCATAGCTACCCATTAAATGTTTGTTCGATCAGGTGGTCACTTTTTGGACTCCTTCAGAGGTCCACTCACTACAGAGGTGTCCTCACTACAGAGGTGTCCTCACTACAGAGGTGTTCTCTCTACCGAGGCGTTCTCACTACAGAGGTGTCCTCACTACAGAGGTGTCCTCCCTACAGAGGCGTTCTCACTACAGAGTTGTCCTCACTACAGAGGTGTCCTCACTACAGAGGTTTTCATGTATTAGCTGTGTATAAATAATATTAATTACATACACAATATGAGGATTATTACATGTTTGTTATGGTTTTCTTCATGTAGGATGAAGTCTCCAGAGCGTCCTATTCTCTGGATAAGAAGGTTTATTTTGAAAGTATTTCAAAGCTTTGCAAACACTACAAGGAAGAACCATTGCCTGGATATCATTTTAAACTATGTTGGTTATGAGTAGATCACAAGTACAGAACTGTTGTTGCCAATACCATTGTGCATGCTCTGGTTGACATCTCTCCTCCACACACACACATGCATGCATATTGAGTAGTGCAGAACTGCATGACCATTAGTTGAGAATTTACATGATTGCACTCTGCGCATGTAAGAGTTCAATATGGACGTTGACGACTATATAGCATAATAAGTTGCATGCATTATATGACGTATATATACGCATATACCTCACTTATCCACATGCATATGTATGTGCACCTCAAATGCATGTCCAGTTCCCTCACCTTAATTCGATCTGCAGTACATACTATAATTATATTGGAATAAATCTGAAATAATCCTGCTGTACACTATTATACTACTGCTCCCTCATTTATCCAGTTCCCTCGATCATGCACTTTATCCGCAATTGCAATTTCATCCAACGGATGCATGCATGTGTGCAGATATACGTAAGTGATCGAGCTCTCACCATATATATCTATTTCTATATCTATATATATCTATATCTATATCTATCTATATAAAATATAATATATATATATATGTAAACAGGGAAGTAGGGAATCGCATTAGGAGAGTGACTGGAGATCCACTTGCCTTCACATATTTGATGCAAAGAATTTCTGTTGCAATTCAGCGGGGCAACGCCATGTCCATTATGGGTTCAATGACCCTCGATTACACCCCACCTTGATTGGTGGTATACATTTTTGGAACTTTCATGCATGCATTCTATTGATTAATTAGGCCTTGTATGTAATCATTTTTGTTTCTTTCATTTTGTGTTGTCTGTAATAATAATCTGTGTTTAGTAATTTCCGTTTGTGCTTGTGACTAGTATACTATTATAATATTAATTATCTATGTATCATGTGTTTAATTTTGTTGTACACACCTGTTGTTTTTGTCTATATATATAATAAATATAATACATATTATAAATAAATTCTATCTATCTATATATAGATGCAGTCCGTGACCATGCAGGGGTATATATATTATATTAAATAGTTATAATAGTATATAGCACTTATTATGATCTAACTTAGCTTGCATGCATGCATGAGTGCATGTGCGCATGCAAATGGCTGTGTGTGTGTTTGGGTGAATATAATACGCATACGTGCACATGCATGTACCCTATAGCTATATAGAATATAATAAATAATATGCATGCTGTATGCATGTATATGCATGCATGCAGTCCCTCAAGTCATATATATTATAAGTTATAAAACAATTATTAAATTCTGCAATTTATTTCTGGACGTCCTCTTGACAGCAGACAACAACATACTTGATCACGATCGAGTTACATGCACAGATCTAAGAATTTTTATAATTATATAATCACTACGTTGTACATGACTTCTATCTTCCCCTCTCTTGGACCGTCTCCCCTGCAATTACATCAACTGAGATCTACAGAGAGGACAGATTTCCATGTGTTGTATGTCAGATATAACATTCCAACATAACATAATATTATATAATTTGTATTAATCTATAGTTATTGCGATTTTCCTGTAATGAAGTTTGAGTGCTGGGTAAGTTGGGATGCTGGAGTAATTCAGGACAAGACTTTTACTTCTGCTATGGTTAAGCTGCCAAGACATACTTGCCTCTGCTAAACTCCCAACTCATATGGAGACAACACTGAAAGAGATAATGTGTTTACCTTGGGGTTGACACTGCTGACCTAAACGTCTTTAGTAATGGTACATGACTAATAACCTTCTTGGTTCAGATAAAAACATTGGAATATGTGGTCAATTATATATTTCACATATAACGACCATTTTAAAGTCAGATATTGTACACACACACACACACACACACACACACACACACACACACACACACACACACACACATATATACATGCACACACACACACACATATACATGCACACACACACACACACACACACACACACACACACACACACACACACACACACACACACACACACACACACACACACACACACACACACATACACACACACACACACACACACACACACACACACACACACCACTAAAACTTACTGCACTAGTTCTTAGCCATAATCCTGGCCAGGGACCAAACACACATGCACAGATTGTGTGGGTCTCAAATATTGGCAGTAACTTTCCTTGGACATTTCTGTTAGCTTTAAATTGTACAATCAAAACAGTTTAGAACTATTGTTCAGACCTTTCACCCTCTCCACCATTGCAACTACAGCTGGTAGCTCAGTGACTGTCTTCCTCACTTCAGCACCATACACCACACAAAGATCACTGCAGAATGGATCACACACACAACATTCACACAAATAATGATAATACTACAACAGAATCTGCTCATAAAGATGGACGACTCAAGGAGTCATGCAATTATGAGTACTGTGTATTATCAGTAGTGACTACCTCCTGGTGTGAAGTGGTCATCATGATCACAGCTTGTCTGAATCATCACCATCTGACACACCCACTCATGTGACAGACACACCCATTTATCTTATGTATATGCTAGATATACCCGGCAGACACACCCATGCATATGACAAACGCACCCACACTCCCAATGGGCACACCCACTCACCCGAGTCGCATCTATCCAATGGACACCCACCCACTCACCCGATCAAACCAGGAGCCGCAGCTATGGTGTCTTCCCAAAGGTGCTCATCAACATCGTTACAAATCACTTCAATGTATTTGATAATGACTGGAACAGCTGGTTCTAACAGCTAGCTTGATCACCTGATCAAAACTTGGAGTATTACAACATTTGTATGGTCAGAAAGGGACATTAGAATAACACACCCAACACATTATTATCAAGCAATGTCATGCATGTGTGCACATGCACATGTATGCACACACACACACACACACACACACACACACACACACACACACACACACACACACACACACACACACACACACACACACACACACACACACACACACACACACACACACACACACACACACACACACACACACACACACACACACACACACATACTACACACACACACACACACACATGCACACACACACACACACACACACACACATACTACACACACACACACACACACATGCACACACACACACACACACACACACACACACACACACACACACACAAACACACACACACACACACATGCACACACACACACACACACACACACACACACACACACACACACACACACACACACACACACATACTACACACACACACACACACATGCACACACACACACACACACACACACACATACTACACACACACACACACACATGCACACACACACACACACACACACACACACACACACACACACACACAAACACACACACACACACACACATGCACACACACACACACACACACACACACACACACACACACACACACACACACACACACACACACACACACCTTGTCCACTTCTATCTTTGTGACCTGTTCCAGCATTTTCAACGAGGTCTCAAGGTAAGGCTTGAAATCACTACCAACAGCCAATGCAATGTCTCCAATAGCAGACAAAATGTGAGGTTTAATCAGACGATGACAGTTTTTGGATCCTATGGAAAGGTAATAACATAAATATTCAATATTGTTTTCCAATATATTCAAATATTCAACAATCAATATAAATATTAAACATTGTAAGCACTTTCTCAATTATTTTATTTGTTCATTTACTTGTTATAAACCATCCATTGTTAACAAATAACCACATTTATGTTCTATATATATTATGTGTGCAGATGAAGTTGGCATGAGGGCTACAAGTATCCCACACTAGTTATATCCTATATCCTGAGGGCTGCAACCCACCT